>JAHWFP010163984.1:35320-51226 GCA_023313725.1 Lithobius niger
TCAAGGGGGGGGGGTCAAAAACACACTGACCAACTGGAAGAAAAAGTCATTTTTGGACCTCAAAAATAGCACTTTTAGCAGTCAACATTGCTTGAAACGCCTCAGCTTCTGGGGGGGGGGGGGCAAGCCGTGATGTGAGCGTTACAAGGTTTTGAAGCTATTGGTACTATTTCTGGAAATCTAGTTTTTAAAAAATACTTTGTAGAGAAGCCTTGGCCCCTGGGCTCTTGGCTTCTTCAGTCTTTCATGTGCTGGTTATGTTACGGACGTGGGCACACAAGCAACCTGTCTTTTCATCATGCTTATTGTATGAATCTCGACAAGAGATGGGTGTAAGGAACATTTTATAGAAATTTTTAATCCAAAATGTCTTTTTGTTAAAAACGAGACAAATTTCCTTACAACTAATGGCAACTGTCGGTGTGGAGAGCTACTTACTTAGTTTGGCTACAGCACTAATATCAGCTACAGGAATCATCTGCAAACAGTCTCAATAGGTGTAAGAAAACCGCATTTTTTTCGGGGGGAGGGATCACATTATTTTGGACCTTGAGTGGGGTGGGTCAAGATTTTTTCAGGGTCTCGAAGGAGGGTCATAGAAAATTTGGTTGTCATATTTTCATTTCCTCCGCCCCCCCCCCTCCCCCCATTCCGACCATTAATAATGACCGGTCCCTAAATTTGGTTACCAGTAATTTCTACAATTCTGCTCCTGTACAAATTGCTTTACATTTCTGTGTATTTTCCAACTGTAAATGTGTAACGTTAAAATGTGTAATGTGTAAATCTACACTGATTTACACAGTACACATTTAAACATTACACTGATTTACACTCGGGTGTAATACCTTCAAGGTATGTAAAGGTCATCCATCCACTGATTCTTATAGACCCTGGTAAGACCATTGTAGCAAAACGCTCGCCCTGAACTATGGCAGTTGTTTACCCAGGCTCGTCAGATACTGAATGGGTAGGTGTGCCCTGTACCTATGGAGATAACCGTGCTAGCAGAGTGTCTAGACTTCCATATCCAGGAGGGATTGTCATTGCACATATTTACTTATAACATTGCCCATTGTTTTTTGTTTCTATTTGTGCACCAAATATAAACCATTACTAACAAGCGGTCGGTCTTCTCAGCTGTGTGACACTATGGGAAGACTTGCCGTGTGATTGCAATGCTAGTCCAAAATTTGTAGATTCATTCTATTTTATCCTGTTACCAACTCACTTTATAGATACAAGCTGCTTTTATTATTCCCTGAAAACGGGATTGGGTAATATACATTAGCTTGAAAAAAATAGGGAAAAAAAGAAAAATCATCGATTTAAATCAACTTTATTTTACGTGGACAATTTACTTGTAAAGACAATGGAATCACCCTTTTAGTTACCTAGTAGTCAGAGGAAATTGGTTGCTGCGTTTAAGCTCTGCTAGGAAGTGGACACACATGGCTAGTTCCAATATGACTATGTAACTTGTATTCATTGTAACCAGACTTAGTTAGATGTTCAAATCAATAAACTGGCTGTACATTATTCAGACATTTTAAATTTATTTCTTTATGTATGATAGCTTGTTTAAAAGCCTATAGTAAGAAGAAGAATTGATTTTGCAGCATTTTAAAGGGATTGTACATGTACAGTTCCGGTCAAAAAAAAACGCCCCTTTTCGTTATATCGAGGGTCGTAATAACAACCATGGAGAAATTCAGTTATCTCGAAAACTAATGGACGGATTTTCATGAAATAAAGATTGAATTACATATTATATTATGTTGCTTAACATTGCACGTCATACGTACACAAATATAGCATACATCATGACAATTAATCCAGTTTTTGTTTTATTCAATTGTTTCCAGTAGTTTATGAGATATATTATTAGTTATCAACTCGTGTTTCTCGCTCGGCCAGTTATATTTGGCTACTTACCATTTCATGTAATACGCATAGAAATATAGCTGATATCATAATACGCAACCCAGTTTTTGTTTCATTCAATTCTGCCCAATAGTTTTCGAGATATCAACATTTTCGTTCAGAGTCACATACATTAATCCTCCGCTTCTTCCGTATAACGAAGGCGTTTTTTTGACCGGAACTGTACGTTCACTTTACAGCAGGTCTACGTTTAGCAATAGAAAACTCGCCACAATAACATGTTCTTGTTTTAGTAAGTTATTGATTGTAATAGATTGGTACTGTCTTGTTTGGTTGGAGCTTGTCATGAAAAATGTAACTAATTAACATTTAATTTTAACATTTAAAAAAAAAATCAACTCAAATGATAAAAATCCTATTTAAATCAAATAAACATGTTTTTTTTCTTCGAAAAAATCATCCCTGCCTTAAACCGTCAAACGTGTTGATAGAAATATGTTAAATTTAAAGTTCGCGTTGATATTGAACGTTAAATTCACACCTAAGAACTAATAGAAAAAAAAAACAATGGTAAATCAGTTGGAGTGGTGTGCCAAACTAATAAGTTTAAGGACATTCTTCAGTTGTAATACATCTTCTTGTGTTTTCTTTCTAAAAAAAAAAAAAAACAATTTCAGACGCCAATTGCCACTCCCCAAAAGAAAGATACCGAAATTTCTCCTTATGGAATTTGTGGAACTTTCAGCTCAGGTAAGTTTAAAATACTACACAAAACAAATTGTATTAGAGACGCGTTAAATAGGCGCCGTTTACCAACAGTGAGGCCAAGAGCCTGTCAGTTTTCAATAAAAGTGGCCATGGATGGTCATAACACTAATTTTGTTTGAGCGTACGATTAAATATAATTCCACTGCAGTATTTCGGGACAAGAGTATATTTAGTTGACTTCTTACCTGCAGCTTTCCAGCTACGTTTCTCTTCATTAAGACTAGTCTTGTCAAAATACAAGAAGCACTAATCGAGAAAGAAAGACATCTGTCCTGACGGGGACTTGAACCCAGGACTTCCCATGTACTAGTCCAGGTTCTCTAACCCCAGTGCTACCGGGGCGGACCCTGGCACCCAGTCCAGTATACGGGAAATCGCGAGTCATGGCGCCTGCCATTCCTTTCATTCTCAGATTAGTGTATCCAGTATTCTCACAATTAAGGCCACTCGTTAATGCAGGCTGTCTGCTTTGTGCAGCCTTTGCCGTGTGATTTATTCTGTATTTATTCGTTTCGCTTCTTCAGTAATGACTTGTCTAACCAGGGGGTAGTAACACTTACAGTCGCAATGGTCGCAACGTAATGTTGCAGAAGGGCTGCTGTAAAAGTAGCGCTCCCGCTTGACAAGGACCGCAAAAGCACAGACAGCATGGCGCTGGAAATCATAGCTTAAACCGGCCCACAATGAGGTTCAAAGATGCTGGCAAATAAACATTTGTGCTGTCACAAACCAAAACCATTCTTGGTATCTTTACAAACCACACATGGTTAATGTTATCTAGCACAATGTACCTTCACAAAATTCGCTCTCCTTCACTCTCCTTATTGTTGTTTGCCAGCTATTTTTAAACTGCACAATCACAATGTATGGTAGCATATTGGGACACATAACAACGATTATGAAACTGGAACAAGATGCCACTGGTGTGGGTGCAGTTTATCGTATATCATCCTAGGTTGTAGTGTGTCTTATCTGGTGTTATAACACCGAAGTTCTGGTTTCTGTCAAGTTTTGTGTTTGTAGAAAACAATGTGTTGTTTGTCCCAATGAGCCACCGTGGTAACAAAACGCGTTTCTTCCGACTTGTTCTGGAAACTCGTGTATATGATGCTTGCCAAGTGTTGCTTAATATACGAATAGACTCCTCCCATAACGAAGTGAGGTTTAACACAAAGACGTTTTTATATTAATGTGCTGGCACAAGGTTGAACCCATTCTCTTTACCACAGTTTGGCTAGTAGAAATGCCCAATGTTTGTTTGACTTTCTTCGACAGAAACATTTCAGATGAATAATAAACAACAAAATACAATGGACCCAACATTGTTGTTCTCACGGTATTGGCTCCATTGTGTTTCTTCACTTATTACTAATATTTACATACAATATCGTTCTTGTAACCCATTTACAAATTAAATACCCCCATGTCAGGTGGGAATTTTAACAGAATCCATCTCCAACTTTTGCAGTTTGCATCAGACCATCTTAACAGTTGCAATTTGTTCAAACCAATCGCAATGATGGAAGTTGATTAAACGTATTCCAATGGCTAAATTAAGGATAAATCCTTTAGAACAGTTGCAGTTTGTCCAAACACATCTCAATATTTACAGTTTGAGCAAAGCAATTTCAACAGTTGTGATGCACTTATCCCTTCCCAAGAGTTATGATGCATTTAATCAAGCCTGTCCCAAAGGTAACAATCTGGGTAAGACTATTTCAACAGTTGCAATATATTAGGACAGGACCACCCAACAGTTGTGATGCATTTAACTAAGTCCATCCTATCGGTTGCAATGCATTGCATTCCATGAACCCCATTCAAGCCATTGTGATGCAGCCCATCCCAACAGTTGTGATGCATTTAACTAAGTCCATACCAACAGCTGGCATTTGAATTTACATAACCCACTAGTAGTGTTGAATTTTACCAAGCCCATCCTATGAGTTGCGATGCATTGCATTTCACGAAGCGCATTCAAGCAATTCTGATGCAGCCCATCCCAACAGTTGCGATGAATTTCACTAAGATAGTGATGGTTTTAACCAAGCCTGTCCCAACTGCTGTGTTGATTTAATCAAGCCCATTCCAAAAATTGCAATGCATTTAGCCAACCCATCCCAACTACAATGTGTTTAACCATGGCCATCCCAACAGTGGTAGTTGCAGTAAGCCCATTCCAGTGGTTGCGATTTATGCCAAGAGCTGCATTTTTAGGGTTAAAGGGTTTAACGAGCGTTAACCACTCCTGGTCATCTGCCCGAAGCCCTAAGGCCCTATGTCTGCATTTTTAGCAAGCCAATTCCAACAATGCAATAAATTTATCTGAGCCCATTCCAACAGGTACAGTGTTGGACATTGAACTTTGAACAGTTTTTCGTCCCAATGGCATTGAAACAGTTCTTCTTCCTGAACGAAAAGTCCATTGTTACGATTTAGCATTGTTACATGAGAAGGTTGCCTCATTCCAACCATCTATAGCTAATAAACATGTTCCAACAATGGAACGTTGTTCTATTTCAACAATGGAAAGATGTTTGCACAAGCATTGTCATCTGCCGGAAACGATAAATCTGTATGTAGATTTCAGTATTAACATTATTTTGAAGTATTAAAAATTCAATGTCCAACACTGTACAATTTTACCAATCCCATCCCAACGAGATGAGCTGCAATTTTTACGAGCCTCTCAATCAGTTTACTTGTTTCGCCCTATTCTTACTACTGCAATTTGATCTTCCCAAATAGTTGCAGTTTGAATATCCTTCCCAAGATTTGCGTAATGAAGTACATCTTTTCAAAAGATTTGAGTTTGGCTTGAGCCCCTTACAAAACTTTCAATTTGCGTCATGTATCCAATAGGCGTTTAAGATTGCTAAATGGTCCGTAATCACAAAGAATTTGTTGCCTGTGTTGGACTGGTCGATTGGATACAATGCAGTGTTCAACTTCTTTTTTTGTTACTCATTGATAGCCACTTCATTTCCATTCAGAGGATCCGATCAAAAGATGGTTGTTGAGATACGCAATCAAAAGCAAAGTTGTGTTTCGCCATTGATTCATGTAAGTGTTTATTAGCTGCAAACGTATGGAATGGAAGAGCAATTTACGATTACTGAGTGTAGTACAGTAAGAACAACCTTAACGCAAAACTTCTGTGCTTTCTTTACTAGAAAACTTTAATAATTAGCTTTTAACTATAGTGCTTCACGGCCCTTTTATTTTAATTAGGTGTTATCCCGTCAAAAATGACGGTAGCATTTTTCTTGTGCCCTGTGATTAAGCCTGCTATACAGCTCTATACAGGGTGAGGCAACTAAAGTGTTATGAGCCGATATCCTGTACATGGCTAATGAGAAAATAATAAGGATAGAAATTCAATGATGGGCGTGATGGGGACGTTTACACGAGAAAAAAAAGGAATCACCTTGAATTGATATTTGAAGGTCCTTCTCGTGCTATCTTCCAAACAAGATACGATACGGCAAGAGAGTAAATTAGAAAGTTGGACGCAAGTAGACAATATGACCAACAACAACAAAAAACAGATTACAAATCGGATAATAAATAAAATAGTTACGATGATGTTTAAAAGCTAACTGAACATGCTGGCTGCACTGTAGTGAAGCCAACTTTTCGGCAACTTTATAGACTTCGGAGACTTGCGTCTCGCTTGGGTGGCATTACTTATTTAGGCCGAGGATTGCGAAGCACGGCGAGGACTTCATAATGGGCTCTGGTGTTGCTTTTATGCACTCAATTTAGGATTAGTTACAGAAAGGTGGTGAAGGTTTCAAATGAAACAGCATGCATTCCCATTCCCTTAAAAAGAAAATGGAAAAATTAAAAAAAAAAACCTAAAGCCTCAGTATGAAAATAAAAATTATGGCTAAGAACTTAAAAATAAATAAATACCAATGCAATTTGGCTTTCTGTCCAGTTTATAGCTAAGAATTAAAAGAATTAAGAATCTATATATATAATATGCTTAGGTTGGGCAAGCAAATTAATCATTATTATGCACTACAATGAAAGAAGGTATCTAATGTAAGAGGGCGAGCAAGCGACAATGTCAAACAAACGGATGTGGCCTGTAACAATCGACATATTGCTTTAATAATGCTAGCTCTTTTAGCCGACTTGGAAGAGTTTTAAAGTTGGTTGAGTAATAATCACTGCATGCACAACCGTTGTTGGGTTCATTGAGCTTGGTGCCAGAACAGAGAAACGGGCAATTGAGCGTCCTCCATTGAAAAAAAAATTAACTTCCATAACAAAATAAATCAGCAGGGGTTCAAAGGGAGGAGAAGCAGGGATGGGGATATTCGGACCACACAATAGGAGAATCCGGGTACGGGGGAGAAAGGGGGGGGGGAGCAGGCAGTGAAGGACGGGAAAGAGGTTACCAGGGTGGGGGAATGGGGGAAATCTGACCACACTACGGCAGAACGTAAGTGGGTAGGCCACAGGGGAGTCCGGAGAAGGAGGCAGGGGGCAGTCGGCACCCTTTTTATTCCATACTGCCCACTACAGTATTTCGCTCAGGCATGCGGGAACTGGCTAGACCGGCGTATGTTACGCCGGGGGAACAGCTAGTTAAAAGAATTATAATTAAGAATTAAGGGGATAGCAACTTAAAATGTAGCATTGTTACAGGGCCTTAGAAAACAATCAATGATGCTAAGCAAAATAAAAATGGCCTATTTCTGGATAAAACATACAGTTTGGAATGGGTTAAGACATGTTTATTGGCAACAAAATTTCAATATCGACACAATAAAATGATTTATTCGAATATTCTTCAGAAGCCGAATTAAATTATTAGGTACATATTCGCTAACTAGAAAATTAGACCATGTTGAATGTTAGTAAAATTTTGAATGTTGTGTTAAATGACTTGTTTATTATCGTGTTTTTAACTTAAGCCGAAGTTTCCATATAATAGCTACTCGAAGAAACCTACCATAAGCAATAAACAAATAAAACCAGTTATCTAAATAAAACACTTACGTTACTTACGTTCAAATTATTTTCCTTTTTAACACAATAAGTTGTGTTAAAAAGGAAAACTATTCAAATAGCCACAATGCGCTTTCCTCGGCCTCGTGATTGAAAAGCACAGACCATAACTAATTTTCAGTTTAAAATTTGAAAAAAAACTGCAAAATAACATTTGTGTTCAAGTCCCGTAAGAAAGTATCTTAAACATAACAAATTATATTCGTACACACAAGTTACAGTTTTACAACGTCCAATACTTTAAGGGTTGTTTTGTGAGACGGAGAGATAACTTAACCGACTAGAAGCAACTGGAACTTTGGTACATTCTGGATAAGAAAACTATGAAAAACAAACAATGCGGCCGCTTAACTTGTTGGCCCCAATGGTAGCACTGCCCAGCTGTCAAGGCCAGTCCACCCCCGGATTAAGATAAGGAAGCTGGTTGGTCAGTAAGCAAGGAAGTGGTACCCCCAAGATACCTATCCTTGTTATTTGATAGAGTAGTCACTGGACACGATGTTAAGGACTATTTTGTGTACTGCGCTGCCGTATGTTAAAAATGCTTTTTTTTTCCTTTTCTGATTTATATCCGTTTGCATGACTTTTTCTTTTAATGCATTTATTGTTCAATACTTTTCTTTTAATCATTTAGGGTTCCACGCACGGAATACACGCGCCGATCAGCATTCGCAACATGTGGGCAGTTGGTAGGGGTTCTGAAAACAGTTTCACATATGCCGTAACACAAGTTAGTCATTTATTATTAAATAATATACACAAGCCAAACAGCGAAATCAAATACTAGAAATAATGTAGTACAGTAGACCACCTTTACGCACTTACATTTCTTTGGAGTGGTTTGATCTCAATTCGAACTGGCAGCGCAATTCGTCCCCACGATCGGTGACATGCAGACTCCAGCACTGGCATAAATATGACTCACTGAACCCGTTATTAAGGTTCCATTTGACCGAGAATACTTCCCATCTCTATATGTAGCCCTAGTCTCTGCTGTGACCTTGTAAATTGGTTCAGTGAGTCACCTCGATGCCATAGGAGGAGTGTGTACATCGATAAAGGCACCGTCAGTGATCTGAGGATGGATTGTGCTGCCAGTTCGAACCAGGATCCAACCATTCCAAGATAGGTAAGTGCAGAAAGACGGCTTACTGTTATTTATAGTGCGTTGATTTCGCTGTTTGGCTTGTTTTCCTTTTCTTTTATAGTCAGTTTCTAAAACATTCACATACCTTACGAATGAATGTATTTTCAGCCAATCCGTTTTATCAGCCAACGTAGGCGTACAATGTGCATTTTCCTAAAAGGCCTGCACAGTGATATTTATTATTTGTAACTTGTTGCTAAATGAATTAATTTGGGGGCTGGGGTGAGTGAGAATTCTATTTACCATCGCACTGATTGAGAGATAATTTTTAGTTTTCTTCACAACTATGTGTTTCAGTACAGATTTTTGAGCCACCGCAAACGACGTTGTACAACTCAAGCAAAATTTGCCGCGTGCTCTGCTAAATGTAAGAAGAAGGTTTACAATAAGATGCCATGCAAGTAAGTGCTAACAACAGTTGGGTAGGATTAGGAGAACTGCTAAGTGTAAGAAAGAGGTTTACAAAAAAAGATGTCTAGTAAACGAAGTGAAAAGGTGGCTAGTAAGGTAGACGATCTATTCTTTATTCAAACAAGAACTCCGAAAATTTAACTGTAATCATGTTAAGAGTTAGCGGGATTAGTGACGTACGGTCTTTAGAGTTAATGTATGCTACCAAGAGTGAGATAGGTGGTTTAGCTCCACATAAATGCTGGCAGATTTTTGCTTTCTGCAATTGACTGTCATATTCAAAGTATGCTTGTGTAAAACTGCTCAAATCCTATTTCCGTCGCGTCAGTTTTAAGTGATAATCTAACCAACCCCTCCCCCTACCGACTATCTCGTTTTAATGGTTTGATCAAGACGGTGAGTACTTTAACTCTAGCGTACAGCACCTGCTGTGACGGCACAATATTGAACACAGTTATAATAATAAAGATGCAAATGATTGTATTAATGATATATATTTGAGAACCTGGTGCATGCACGTAAGTAGATTCTTACATAAAAACTACAGAAAAAGGTACTAAGTTCTCTTCTCAATATTGTAAAAGCATACAACTGATCTTATCATAGAAGCACTAAAATGCAATAAGTTCAAGTTAATGAAGATATTACAGGGAAAGTTGTTAATCTTTATGGGAGTGGCAACTTTATAGTCAATGATGCAGTTTAGAGAGAAAATTGTTATTAATCTTTACAGGAGTGGTTAGTTTATAGTTAATGATGTAGTTAGGATGGCTAAAGAGATGTACATTTTCACTCGAGGTTATACTTCTAACTGGGTGGAGTAAATAGTTTACGTTGGTAAAATATTGAACATTCCATCGTACTTATAAAGTTAAGGATTACGCCACCAATTCCACAAGCATTACTTTTTACAAACTGTTACTTCAAAAGGTTGTTCCACCAGAAACGCATAAAATAAAGAAGGACTTAAGATGAGTAAAAGAAAAGGTCGCACCGAATATTTCATTAAATGGCTTGTTTACCCCAAATATATGAACAGTTGGGTTACTGACATCAAAGAAAAATGAGTGATGGCATTCACATAATGCTTCCTTCTAATTCAAACCTGACATAATACGCTTCAAAACAACAGCTCAATTAGCCATTGCTTTGAATTTAAATATTAATTACAGAGTTCACCTTGACAGAGATAACATCTCCAAATTATAATATTCAAGACTCGGGAGTACTGTTAAGATCAGCCGGCGAAGAACCTCGGTTACTAATCTACATGTTTACGGAATGAAGAAATGTACGCCTTACCATATGAACATCTAAAGGGTAAAGAAACTAATTATACTTTATCTTGTACTAGAGGTACTGAACAATTCAATGGTATGAAAGATTTAACGGTTAAACTTAATTCAGGTGTAAAGAAATATAAGAAAACATTACGTCAAGACGACCTTATGAAAGAAGTGATTACCCGTGAATGATTTACGACAAATCTAGCCATACTTACAGTACACACAATTTTGTTCACGATGATTTGTACATTGGGCTTCATATGGGTCCTCTATTAGCTGCACGATTCGGTTTCCTCTCTTTTTTAAGGAACTTCCAGAAGAGGAGGAGTGGAGTGTTGATTCGACTACAAATATCCAGTTAGAGGAAAAAACTAGTAAACCTATTCCGAGTGTTCACATGTATACTAACATTATTCATTTTCAACAACTATGGGATTTATGCATTCATTTATTACAAATCGTTCTCTTTTATAGCAATGTTGGTGAAGTGAGCAGTGTAGGATTTAGCAGATTACATTATTTCTCTTCAAGCTAATGCTTTTCAGTTTATTGTAACTTACTTGGCTGATGATGGAGGGAGACCCACAGAACGTGGAGATTATTGTAGAGTATTCTACGTGTTATATTAGCGATGCAGCAAGTGGCAATAGAGGGTAAATATCACCCTCACTCCCTTCCCTCCTTCATTCAATCTACTTAAGATGACGTGAGCATCTCCTTACACCGAATATTATGAAACACATACGGGCAATGAAATACCTGTTTTTTATGGCAACCACGCACAGTCTGTTCGTGGTTCGGTTCAAATTTAAGGATTCTGGAGCAAGTGGCTCTTTCATTTTTAAAAAGTATAGGTGGATTTCCATAACAAACAGCTTTAAGTACTGGAGCATGGATTGGTTTTAATTTGCTTCACGGAAAAGAGTTTAGTTATTGCCTAATATTACAATTTTGCGTCACATCAGCATATTCATTACTGGACAATGTGTGCTAAATTGAAGAACACACTCGTTATTCTCTGTGATCATCATATATGGATGAGCAAAGACCAGGCACCATGAAGGATCTATATCAGAACAGTATCACACGCTTCTGTTTCTGATTGGCTGACACAGGGCTCAGCGCACGACTCACGACTAATTAGCTTTCTGCAAAAACTGAACGTTTACGTACTAGTGTCTCAGCATGGCACCGTGAAGCGAAGGCTTCAGGGCATGATTTCTATGACAACCGCGTAGACATATACGTAAGCGTGAAAATGAGTATCCGCTCTAAAGCTAGTGCTGACAAGTTCTTTTTTTGCATATGTTAATTCTGTCTCGTAATATCAGCGTGTGTGTGTGGACTTGTATAATTTGAGCAACATGGAAGTTTTAAGTGCTAGGCTAACCAGACATTGCTCGCCAACCTGCTACTAGTTAGTCAATTTGCAAAAGTCATTTAGGTTCAGATTTTTCACTGACAGCCAATTTAAAGTCATTCCTACGTGGATTAATTTTTGTCAGATGGGCCATTTAGATTTCAAATGCTAACCTTTATACCACATTGTTATTTTTACACAAAGCCCTGAAATATGCAAAAGTAACTTGTTCATAGTAAGTAACTTGTTCATAGTAACTTATTACAAATGCAAATCTATTTTCTTTGCCTTTTGGACTTGAATGTAAGATTTTCTGAGCAGGAATTGAATCCTCGACCTTTGCGATCAAGGTGGAGGGTTTAATTTCCGTGCAGGCAGTCTGACAATTAAATCCAAAACGCAATGGAAATAAGTTCGCATGTTTAATAATTTATCACTAATCGAGCCCATTTTGCTTTTAGTCCTGTTTATTCTTGTACAGAGCATTTAAAAATAGACTAATGCTACGGAGTTTTGCTACTCTCTACAGCTGCAGTAATTCATTGTTGCCTTAGACTTATAAAAAAAAATGGTGTACTCCAGAGAACCCAGTCGACCCTAAAAGTTTTTCGTAAAAAATTACCAATCGTGACTTTCAATGAAATAACGATAATAAATTATATAGGACGCCACACTTGTATCCGATATCAGAGTTGTGGGGAATAGGAAAATCCCAAGTTTTACAAATAAATGGCAACACTATTCTTACATTCTCCAAAATCATATTTTTTTCTTGAAATACGAGTTGTTTAATCATGTTTCTGTGGCCAATATGATCAAATTAATTGTGACTATACTCTAAAAATACACCAAATCGCCCTGCCGACCAATTTCGCAGTAACTGCATGCACGTTGTTCTCTCACCTACTGAAGCTGATGTGCGCTACTTACAGTTTAAATGGCGGGTCGGAATTTACATTCATGCCTTAAAGAAAATTACAGTGCAGGTTAAAAACCTTCCACAAAGCATTTCGAACAGGCCCAAATTTGCTACTAGCTATAGTAAACAGCCAAAATCGATTCTTAAATTCTTAAACATATGCAATTTACTGAATTATACACTTGATTATTTAAATAATTAAATATCACCAATTTTTATCCGATTACATTTTAACAAGTAAAGTGGAACTTCAATCATATAACCCTTTGGTGCAGCACACTGAATGCTTTTCTTTGTAATCCGTACACCTTTTTTATTGTCTCTTTGAGGGTGAAGGCCAAGGAAATTTCTGGCTCAGATCATGTTTCAGATTTTAGGTAGGTGCAGTAGTTTTTTTCTGAAACGGTGGCAGAACAACAACAACAACAACAAAAATAAGTGAACAGTTTTCAAATTTAAGTGCCCCTCCCTACTTTTACTCTTGCCGACAATTGCATAGTTTTTGGTTTAAATATACCTTCCACATTTATTTACTCTCTGGCCTAGTTTGGTCGAAAAATATTGAAAAGGAATGGCGATATTAAGTGTTTTAGTTTTGCTGGAGTAAGAACTTCAATCGTATATACTTAGCTATTGCCGAAAAATAAATTGAATTTTATATAGTGTCGTGGCATGTACCATAGCAAAACAAACAAAGTTTCTTATGCTTTGACATGGCGCGCGCCACGACGCTGTAAATTACTCTGCTTTAGTGATGAAAAATCTCCTAAAAATTTGAAAGTTTTAGCCTATTAGATTACATGGGACCGTTCAAGTATTACGTCATCAGGAAATTAGCCACTTTCAACCGCCCCCCCTCGTCATCAATCGAAATCATTTGCTCAACACCCGCTAGTATTACGTTATTTCTAACTTTACCCCCCCCCCCCAGAAGGGGTGTTTTCCTTGTATATCCACAGTTTTCTAAGGACCTTTTTTATTTGCGTATTTCCACCCTTTAAAATTTTGTTTTACTGGGGTAGTGGTGCTTACGTCATCAACTGGCCATCCCCTCCTCCCTCCTCATCAACAATCGTCACCAGTAGGCGAACCCCTTCTTTCCCTTGACGTAATACTTGAATGGTCCCTAAGTAATGAATTGCATGCTGTAATATATTGCATTACAATGTCCAGCGGGATCATTTATTTAGTAACACCCCTCATCTTACCCTTTTGAGCAAATATTTACTAAGCAGTGTTTAGGATCTTGAGGAAGGCCAGACTAAACCAAGATGCAGTAATTTTCCCATAGGCCATGATGTTATCACAAGGGGAATATCTGGTTTGCCCTAGGCGGCATTGGCTGAACTGGAATGTAACTCGATCACACTGAACACCAGTTCTTCATATCTTGTTTTCATGTTCTCTTGGATACATTTTTCTAATCATTTTTTCCTAGGCCACGAAGTGACCATAAGGGTAATATCTGGTTTGCCGCCCTGGATGGGATTGGCTGAACTAGCATTCTCTTCCCAGCATGATTACTTAGGTGGCGTCCTCGAGTTCCGACCTCGCCTAAACTTACCCAGCCATGGTCAATCATAGAATGTAACTCGGTCACAACGAAAACCTGTTCTTCATATCTAGTTTTCAGGATCTCTTGGTTACATTTTTCTAACAATGTTTCAGGTTTCCATTCTTTCCATCGGACACAAATCTCCCGTGGTGCAACCCATCCAATGAAACTTCAGAATTCTACATAAAAGCAAAGAGCATGTACTTGCGATTTCAACATAATGGGACCTGCAACTGTCGTCGCCCGTGTACTATTACTCAACTGGAAGAACTACGATTGTTGTTAGCTAGTAAGAGCAAAACCAACTCTACTATTATATCAATGTACTACAGCACAAATCTTGTACGTGTCATGACGGAACGCTATGCCTACGACCTCATCTCGTTGTTATGTGATGTTGGCGGGAATAGCGGCCTATACCTAGGAATTTCTCTACTCTCCATTTTTGAGTTTGTTTACAGCTTGTCACAATGGACACATTCAAGATACATAAAGTCAAAGACGTTCCCAACTGATCCACTCTTTAAGAAAGTTCAAGCAATGTATCATGAGTATGTGAATGGATTTAAAACCGGGAAACGGGGTTGGTGGAATCAGAAATGCCTACCTGAGTCAAGAAATGTTTCTAAAGTAAGAACTTGGGAAGCAAGGCAGAAAGAGTGCGTGCCGATGACTTTCAATAGTGGTCCAAAGAAGTTCTTGTCACGCAGTCATGTAACACCAAGAGAAACGAATTACAGATCGTATATCCACACGCGAGAATTCGGACATGAAGCACGTTTAGCTAGTAATAACTGTCTTTACGGAACAAAGTACTGGGATTTACAACATCAAAATATACCACCACAAATCGACCGTACGCATCCCTTGCATTTCAAGAAGTCAAATTTTAAAAATCGATCATTGACAATAAATATTAGTTATGCTTCTGAAATGAAACCAAACGAACAAAGCAGTCAACTTCACAGACCATTCCCACAAGGTGGTTTTGGAATGCTGCAATGCAACCCTAAAACACAAAAACCAACACCTCAACAGCAACCTTATGTTCATTACGGACGAAGTTCAGTATTTCAAGAAGCCAAAAGAAAGCGGGCAAATTTAAATTGTGATCGATTTTTTACCACAGTCCGAAAGTTGTTATTGTTTTCTTTCTCTTTTATTTCTGCCATTCTAATAGCGGAAAGAATCATGTATTATGCCCGTCGACCAACTTACACTACAGTAGATGTTTTGGAAAATGAAACACTATTTTTTCCATCCTTAATGATTTGCATGCCAAGCATAAATTTAACTCAATCCCGAATAGATAAAGCCAAAAACATGGGCAAAGAAGATTACTGTCAGGTGGGTCTTCTTGATATCATTGAGTCGGATATGGATGCTGTCCAACTGTGGAATCTTTCAGACAACAAGTACGAGTTTCGGCCTTTGCCAAAGGTGAGTATAAAATGTTCTTAGTTTTGCTAACCAACTGTGGAATCTTTCTGATAATAAGTATGCGTGCTGTCCTTTACTGGAAGCGAGTATAAAATCTCCATGTTTTTAAACACTCCT
>JAHWFP010163984.1:51626-61647 GCA_023313725.1 Lithobius niger
CCTTTACTGGAAGCGAGTATAAAATCTCCATGTTTTTAAACACTCCTCTGAAACTCCAAAGCCTTTTTTTCACGTTACACTTTAAACTACAGGATCTTTGTGAAAGGTAACATTAGCAACAAACCAAAAACACTGCGGAATAATGTAGCAAATGATGCCATATCACACCAAAAACTCAAACTGGTAAAAGAAAGAACCACCTATAGTTTTTGTCATTCAGAGTACTGTACCACAACCATTATTGCTGTTACCAAGTTTCCAGCAGCCGATAATGGCTGCGATACAGTATTCTGAATGCCCTCTATGAATTCCCTCATCACTCAGTGTTAACTAATGTTCACTAAAAAGACAGATATAAGTCCACACCATTACATAACAACACAACGATTTGGTCCTCTGATCCGGGGGCAGATTGGCCTATAGCTTGTTCCACATTATGTTTTCAGAAAACTGACTGGATGACGACTCGTTTCCTTGCACTAAGAGTGCAAAAACGTGTGCATATTACACTTGGAGAATCTACAAAGTTACTGTTAGAGTTTACGAGTGGGATGTTTATGGATTTTTTGCACTCGTACGTCAGTGGTCATATGGTCAGTTTTCTGAAAACGTCATGTGGAACAAAGTATAGGTGGGTATAATCATAACCGAACACCAGCTTTTTTTTGTTGATTTTTCGGTCCCCAAACTACACCCGACACTGCTAAGTGCTCTGAATGCTGATTTTGATTCCTGACAGTACAACTGGCTTTTTTAAAACCAAACCATGACATGACTCCAGGTTTGCAGGACTGGGGAAGTCACAGGAAATAAATGTAGATGGAAAAAAATTTGAAGTAAAAAGAGCCGCGGGAAAAAAGATAAAGGAAAATAAGCATGTGCGTCGTAGTATTAGTTATTTTGGCGTGGCGGTATTTATTACAGATTAGAATAGGTCAATTAACTTGGCTCAAATTTCACCAAGGAACGAGTTACTTCATTATGCTCCTTTTTTTCAGGCATTTTTCCGTGGATTCTTTTCCCGTGGCTTTTTTCCCCCTAGAACTAGAACTAGAACTACAGAGTCGGAATTGCTCACCCCGTCTCCCTTCTCCCTCATCCCTGGAGGTCAAATTTTCTGGTTGACACCTGGATCAACCAACCATCCACGAGTCCGTGCCCTAATAGATACTGTTAAAGCATTAAGAAAATTGTTAACTTTAAAAAAATTCACCAAAGACCACTGTCAACAGATAAACAGTAATAAAAACTCGATGAACCCAATACACCATGCGAAGCCGAACATGTTGACAGAAAAAACAAAAATGATGTTTGAAAGAAACAACCCTTCTCAGTGCTGCGAGAACGACGTGACCGGTAAAGAATAAAAATCGTGGCCTCTTAACACTTATCACCAATACTCGAGTTTTCATTACTGTTATCAGGGGTTACATTAATGCCAGATAATGTCACATATTTATATACTGACACAGTGGTGCCCACAGTCGGGGGGGGGGGGAGTTCTTCTCGTTGCCACTGGGGGGGACGAATTCCCCCCCCCCCCCACACACACACACAAATGTATGATTGCCTGACTTATTGTTTTTATGACTGTTTTGTGTAAACAAAACATCCCCCCCCCCCAAAAAAGACTTTTTATGATTGGTGGCCCTCCTGGGGGGGGGGGGGGGGGGGTGGTCGCAAAAACGAGAATTGGCTGGTTGAAGACAATACCATCACCACATAACGAACGATACAGAAGCTATCTACAGTAAGCCAACAAAGTTAAAATGCCGGTCTGTTTCAGCAATTATTTTGAAATCCTAATTTTAACTGAAAAAGGTTAAAAAACTTTTTAGGTTACAGCTTAGAATAAAGTTTAACAGTTTAAAATAAACTTCCGGCATAGCACACTAATAAATATAATTATAATTGCTTGTTGATCAACGGTGTGTCATGTAACATATTCCTATTTTTATACGTGCTTGAATTTTTAACCCCTTCCCCCAACCAACCCGCGCCAAATAAAAAAAAATTGTACAACATGATTAGCTGTGCCCAAATAATAATGCTACGAAATATAAAACCTTTTCTAAAGTAGGAAGGAGGGAGAATTTTACAAAATGAGGGTCACTCCATATTTTTGGGGGGAATGGGCACCCCTGGATTGACACTTCTCTTTGTGCCAAATTTTAAGTTAAGACTTAATACTTAAGACTTATACTAATACTTAACAATAACACTTGCGTTAGGCCATGGCAACCCCCAGGTCATAGCAACCCCCAGTATTCTGTGACAACCGCTTTGGCATCAGTTCTTATTTTTCAAGCAAACTGTGACAATTAATACCGTACACGCTGTTAGCGACGAAAAGTGCCAAAACATTTCAGTTCCGGCAACAAGCTGCGTATTACACATGGAAGCTGTACACACCTTGTAATTTCCAAATCCACCGGGAGACACTCCCGGAAGTGACGACGTAACTCGTAATGACATCATCAAAATGGCCACCATGCGACGTACTAAATGTCTATTATCTCCGGAATTAATCGATCAATCTTTTCGCGCAAACTATCGTTGGAAAGGTAATTTAATTTGCTAAAAGACATATCGGAACAATGTGTACCGTAAATCTATTAGTTTCTGCGTAATTTGAAGGAAAACATATTATGACGTTCTAAAAATGGCCAACATACGATACACTAAATCTCGTGTATCTCCGGAACTAATAGATCAATTTTAAAATGTAACCTATCGTTAGAAAGATAATTTAATGTGTTAAAAGAACTGCCAGAGCATTGTTTGCCGTATATATTATTTTTGTTCAATATATCGAAAAACATATTACAGCGTCATAAAAATGACCGCCATCCGATATACTAAACTGTACTCTCCGGAACGAATACATCAGTTTTATCCAGCGACCAATTGTTGGAAATATAATTTAATTTTCCAAAAGAACTGCAAGCACAATGTATGGCGTAAGTCTCTTTTGTTTAATTTGATAGGAAAACATAATATACGTATAATTATAGCCACTTTATGTGTGTAATTAAAGTTGGTTTTATTCTGCGTTTTGTAACCTATAATGTATTTATTTGTGCTGCAATTGATAATATAGATCAAAACACAGCCTTCAGTACATCGGCGAACTCATTCCATGGAAGAGGTATGTCTCATCTTTCATCCACCAGAAGGTATGTTTGTGACAACCAGTCTCAACCTAGGACAATCGAAGAATAAAGCAGAATAGGCTTGCCCGAGTCCTCCATAAGTCTTCCTCGCGTACCCATGGTAAATTACACCAGCGAAGAAAAATAATTGATGCACCCGTGGAAATGATGGACTGGACAGAATCCACCAGAAGCAAGGCTGACCACGAAGGTAAAGTTTTATCTTGGTGGGTAGCCTTCCATTCCCGTAAAAACATCCATAAAGGTTTCAAAGGTAAATACACACCAATTCTGCTCCCACTGCTAGGATTGACGTGAATTCCTCATCCGTGGTTCGTCGTGCCATGAACATTTTAATAAGTATTCTTAAGAAGATTAATCCATCACAGACACCAGTTTAAGGCCGATCAACCATCACAAGGCTGCACATAGAAATGGCTGTAATTTCAATGAGCGGTTGTGAGTTAGCAGGTAGTGGCTAGAATGAAAACATTGTTCAAGTCTGTGTTGTAACAACAGGAAGGGCAGACAGCATTCTGAAGTCATCGCATGTAAAACAAAATAGGTACGCACACAACGTTAGCATCGCAGGCCTTCACATTCTGCAGAATGAGGTTATCAGAATCAGGGTGATGACATGACAGTTCAGACAGTCCTTTAAGGGGAGGCCACAAGAATCGGCTGAATTGATATTTGGGATGGATGACAACTGCAGGTGTAACATAGCGTGTATAGACTTGCAAGTGTATTAAGAGAGGTGTCATATTAAACAATGACTTTCCTGTACATTTCCATGTGCCTGTGAAGGCCACTGCTCAAGTGACGCACTGTGAACAATACGACATACCTTTAATAATTTACCGTTTCCAAAAGAATATAAGGGAGCAATAATTACATGCACATCATGTTTTCATTTACATTAAACAAAAACTACAATATGTATGGGATACATTGTTCAGGTATTTCTTTTAAAAGATTAAATTATTTTTCCAACGATAGGTCACAAGATGCGTTTGATCAATTAATTCCGGAGATACATGAGATTTAGTATATTGCATGGTAGCCATTTTGAGGACGTCATAATGTGATTTCCTTCAAATTACGCAGAAACTAATAGATTTACGGCATACATTGTTCCGGTATTTCTTTTAGCAAATTAAATTACCTTTCCAACGATAGTTCGCACGAAAAGACTGAGCAATTAGTTCCGGAGATAATTGAGAATTACCATATCACGCAGCAGTCATATTAAATTTTTTTCAGATTAAACCAAAACTAACAAATTTATGGCAATTATTGTTCAGCCATTTCTTTTAGCGAATTAAATTATGTTCCCAACAATAGGTCGCACGATAGGATTGATTAATTAGTTCCGGATATAATAGAGATTTAGTACGTTGAGTGGTGGCCATTTTGATGACGTCATCACACTATACGTCGTCACTTCCAGGAGTGTCTCCCGGCAGATTTGGAAACTACAACATGCAAGCAGCTACTATGTGCAATATGCAGCTTGTTGCCGGAACTGAAATGTTTTTGCACTAATAGCATGGACTACGCTCACTACGAGAATGAACTAAGGAGTCTATATCAGAAAAACATCCGCCAAGCCGAAATTCAAATATGGCTCTCTGATTTTCACAATTAACCATATTTTGACCACTAAACTGCCTAGACGAGGTGGATTTCTTCTGATTTTTATTTTATTCTGACTTATTTATTGCAATTAGTAAATAATTATCATCATTTAATGTAAATTGAGTTACCAAATTATACAATGCTATGTACTTTGGGGGATTCATTTTAGAGTATGAAGAGGTATCAGCCACGCTACAGACAATCATCTTTCCCACTGCCCATAGGAAATTGTCAAAGATATGATATAGGTAAGTAGAGTCAGATGATAAACATGTGCTTACATAAGTACCCTTCTTTTTTCTCCCCTTTCTGTTTGCCCCAAGCCTGCTGTCAACTTCCTGTTTTCCTGGTCCTGCTGTCAACTTCCTGTTTTCCTGGTTCCTGCTGTCAACTTCCTGTTTGCCTGGTTCCCGCTGTCAACTTCCTATTTGCCTGGTTCCTGCTGTTAACTGCCTGTTTTCCTGGTTCCTGCTGTCAACTTCCTGTTTTCCTGGTTCCTGCTGTCAGCTTCCTGTTTGCGTGGTTCCTGCTGTCAACTTCTGTTTGCCTGGTTCCTGCTATCAACTTCCTGTTTGCCTGGTTCCTGCTGTCAACTGCAGGCTTCAAATCGTTTTCTTTCCTTTGATTAATGGGCTTTATGTCCTGAAATATAAATTGTCAATGTGTTTTTTATCTCGTCCTGTGTATTGTGCCAAGTGTTTTTTAATGTTTATAGGTATGTCATCAGATAAAATAATATATTTTTTAACAAAACATATAGAAATCTATAGAACTAAGATCGTATTTTTGTTTGGTTTGTTTGTTTGTGTGTGTGAGAGAGTCTGCAGCGGGAAACTCGATAATCTTTATTCTATTGGTGTCCGCAGTAGGAACCTTGTTACTTAATTCGTTTGTTTGTTTGTGTGTTTTTCAAACTGAAATGTCTTAATAAGTAGTGATTCGAACTGTGTTTTCAACAAAGAGGCACAGTACTGATGACGTCATGGTTTTTTCCAGTCACAATATTTTCATGCAAACGGGATCTAGTCCTCTATGTCTCTTAACCCTGGATCTAACTATAAATCTAATGAAAACTTGGGTGACTGCTACAGGGAAATCACAGTATTTTCATGCAAACGCTAAATCACAGCAACGCTCTATAAAACCGGCTATACAAGGGGAGCTCCCCTAGTAATAAAAGTAATATTTAGAGTGTAGAAAATCAAAGCCAGATTTACAATGAGGTCCACGAAGCCTAGAGCCCAGATAGTTTACTCCACTCTAACTTCCCCATAAGCTCGAAGGATGCAAAACACTCCAGGTTAAATTTCAAATACCCACATATCGAACAAAGCTGGAAAAATTCTATTTATTTCTGTGAGAAATATTGTCTACACTTACTGTTTGTGGTACAAGTTAATGCTACCCAATTTAATTAAATACTTATTAATTAACTACTTATGTTAGGAGAAAAATGAAGTTTGAAATTTGGTTAAGATTTTCAAACCAATGCTTATGTTCACCATAAATAGGTGACTTAAATGGCCGCCAATGAAATACGCATGGGAGGCCTGTAATATTAACGACCGGCTATCTAGAAAATACAGAACTACATAGAAACATACCTACGTAGAAACAAATGTACTGAAGTGAAGTTAGTTCTCGTAACGTCTGCAAGAACAATCTAGTTACTGCCTGAGCAATGCAATCTAGTCACTGCTCCGACAACGTTATCTAGTCACTGCACCGACATTGTGATCTAGTCACTACTGAACAATATAATCTCAGATAATGTAATATTTAGACACACGCACGCTAGTGTGTTGCCGCCACGTAACAATAGATCAGCCGTTTGGAGACATCCGATTGTTAAAAGATATTGTTGAAGAAAAAAAGGCGGCCTCACTAGCAGACTGTCTTTTAACTGAAACAAGCTTATACCTGTTTTCAGCATAGTGTAAATTCCCCATGCGGTAGAAATATTTGCAAATTGTTTAAATCATGGGTCTTGGGTCCAGTAACAAAGAAAACCTCAACATTAAAATGTGGGAACGTGTGTTCTTTATGGAGAAAAAGTGCCTACACTTTGATTTGTGTTACTAGTAACTAGTAACTAGCTAGTAACTAGCTAATCCGCAGGCTCCCGTTTAATTCTGATTGGGTTTAAAGACACCTGCACAGCTCACGAGGGAAAGTTGCCAAATCTAAATTTCGGCAGACAGGTAAAGCGTCATATGGGGAAGTGCCTTTTTATAAAATGGGGGTTGCAGCTAACAACGTGGTCCTGAAGTGGCGCGTAAGTGCAAAATTATTGTTGTAACTATTGTTTGTATTGTTATTCAACAGTAGATTATAACATGTTTAAGTGTTATACGCTTATCGTTTCAGTGCTTAATTGTCAGAATGCATTGTTGTTGCATTGTTGTTGCCTCAATAAATTATAAAATGGAATGGTTCACTTATACTGTAAGTTAAGTTTAGAGGTAAATGTAAGTTGTAGCAGGGTGTTTGGCTTCGGGCCACAGCCCGAATAAATTTCTCATTACTGGTTCACAAAGACACAGGGTATCTTTTATTGCATAGGTACCTATTAAGTTCTTTCAATTACCATACTCTTATACCTGTTATTAATGTATTTGTAAAGACAATGACAAATGTGAAAATTATGAATGAGAAAATTTGTAGACATAAAATACCTCCAGACAAAAAATGTAGAGGTGACGATTAGACCGTGGGATTCTTTGTACATTCACAGGCATATGAAAGTTGTGATATCCACCCAAAACCAAAACTGGTATAAGAGAAGCCGCCAAGTTTCCAAAAAGGGTCGGCCTTTGAAAGTAGTGATATCATTCAACCAGGGAAAGGCCGCCAGGTTAATCCTATTAGCCAAGTTAATCGCACCGAATAATACTTTGGACGTTAAATGAAAACTCGAAGATTGTTTGAAGGTGCGATTAACTTGGCTAATAGGATTAACCTTGGCGGCCTTTCCCTCGTTGAATGATATCACTACTTTGAAAGGCCGACCCTTTTTGGAAACTTGGAGGCTTCCCTTATACCATTTTTGGTTTTGGGTGGATAATTAATCACTGCTCAGATTATGTATCTAGTAACTGTTCCGACAATGTAATCTAGTCATCGCTCCGAAAATGTAATATGTTTATTTCTCCAACAATATAAACTAATCACCCTCCGACAATGGAATCTAGTCACGGCTATGAAAAGGTGACTTAGTTACTGCCCGGACAATGCAATAGTTCAAATATTGCATTGATTTCATAATTAGAGGACCAAATTTTCAAGGCAAAAGATGGTTTGTAAAATAAATCTGTAACCTTGTTTTAAAAATAAACTAAAACACTACATTATAAACCATGAGGTACCATGTATATGTACACTGTAATGTATTCATAACACTGTAAGATACCATTCAACATTCAGAGCACAGCTTTTTTCTTATTCACCTGAATAACACGTTATTTCACAACAGTGACGACCCACTTCTATAAAAGCTTGATATTTCTTTTTTCTTTGTTGTTTTTATTGATAAGGGCTGTAACTTACTGAAGCAGTGACTACAGGGAAGCTTTTAAAACTATTAAGATTCAGAGCAAATAGATTGCATTATGTAAAGCTGTGCCCAAAATGCATCATTACCTGTGTTGTTAATTTATACACGCTTTCTATGAACAATGAAAACGGATTATCAATTATTTTCAGCAAAAATATCAACATTTTTATTTGTATTACTTTTTTTGCAGCGCCCATCAAATACACAGGTTGGTATTCGTACTTCTGTCTACTATCAGGTTACAGAGGAGTTTGTGACGAGAAATACTACACGGTACCGTTTCTTTTATACTTATGAAGGAAATAAATTTAAAGTTAAATGTAAAGAAAAATCTGTTTAAACATTAAAATATTTGTTTGATTGTGTTTTAAAGCTCTACTTTGCCCCACAAGAAGACGAAGTGAATCTTGCATCTTACATCCATGTTCCTATTGATGGATCAATCGAAGTCAGTTTCAGCGTTAAGGTAATGGTTGATTCTAGATAAGTGAATTGTAGACATGAATTGATTCTCTAAAACTTAAGAATTTTAAAAGATGGCATCTAAAGACTTGGAGCAAAATGGCGGTTATGATCACAGAGATAGTTGTTTGTTGGCTTCAAGCAGTGTGCAGGAGATGCGACTATATGATCCTGGTGTAAGCTGACTGCTACTAAAAGGAACATATATCGCTTGCCGGGCCTCGTGAATCTTGCAAGCAGCCCAGTAACCGAACAAGCATTTCCCCAAAATTTTATGAACTGTAACTGCCATTTAAAAAATAGTGATAGTGTCTTGTAAGTTTTTCACAATAGCATACAACCATGGCTTTCTATGGAGGGCGGACTCATAACAATATATTGGAGTGGGACGGAGGGCAATTTTTCTGTTTTGATGAAGTTTTATATTAATTTAACACTTTTTTTTCATCAACTTTGGCAATTTTTCCAAGTTTATTTACTTTGGAGGAGCCCGCAGCCCCCTCGACCCGTTTCTTGGATCCACCCTTGCCTTCGATGCAGACATGTTGACCCATATAGGACCGAGAAACTAGTAGGCCCAATGCAGGTAATGAGTTGAGAATGAGAATGTGCGCGACTTCCGTTTAAAATGCCGTTGTGCTTTGTAGCACGACCGAAAGATGGCGTTGATAGAAACTCAAGAAAAGTACGACAACAAGTGCTATTAAGCAGACATTTGATTCAATTCGAGGCGTTTTTAGTAGAGTTACTAACAGAAATTTGGTGAAGTAATACATAGTAAAGGCAAACATCCATCATTTACACAACTTCTAATGATGGGAAAAACCCCAATTCTAGATTTTCCCCATTGTAACCCGGTTACTTGGTTACGTAAGATTCATGAACCCTGTCGCTTGCCATCAGGATATCACACTCAGCCTTCAACAGAGTGCTTAGTCGTATCACAAGCATGCTACTTTGGGCAACAAAGTATTACTACTGTACTGTCCAAAATTTTAGTGGGATGCATTTTTGTCATTTGTGTATATGTTTCATCTTTATAGCGCTTCAGCTCAGTGACTCTCTTCCCAAATCACTTGTCACAGCTGCCATTTTAAAAGGACATAGGCTAGCCTCCAAACAAAATATGCATGATGTATCGTCATTTATGCACAATGATTTATGCCCCAACCGTTAGTCATTTCTTGTTATACATTCTTGCTTTATTCACCAACCG
>JAHWFP010163989.1:0-21090 GCA_023313725.1 Lithobius niger
AAAAAAAAATGACACGAAATTAAAGCACGCACTGAAAAGAAAGCTTTCGGGATCGTCTTCCACACACCGCACAGTAACGTCAATATGATTCCAATAGGTCAGAAACGAATGAAGAATCAGAAAGTGAAGAATACGAAGTTGAAAAGATTGAAGACGATAATTATGAACCTGAACGTTATATAGAACGACCCTGCTTTTACTTTTGTTCTATTTTTTTTTTTTGTTAGTTGACGATATGCGACCTTGGGTGTCCATCCATTTTGTTGTAGCAGAAATTGCATTAATTTTTAACTGCCTATGCATTTTATGCATAAAGCAGTTTTTGATATACGGTCGAGGATTGAGTTGTGACTATTGTCTAATGACGTCAGGTTCCACTCGAGTTGTTTATTCGAATGGGTCATGCGTATCACTTATTAGCGTCAGGCCGGAAGTGCCTGTAATATCGTCGATTAACCACGAATTTTGATGAGAACACGTGCCAGCAAATTGTAGGCTTTAGTATTGAACAGTTTATGATTAAATCGTTTGCATGTGAATGGGCCTAGGTTCTTGACCGAGAGTTTTTGCCAATTATGCTTCCGTATGAAAAAGAACTTGAATCGGTATTGAACTAGTTAGTTTCACGTTTTGACATCATCGCACGGAAAAAGGAGTCTTATCTGTCATTCTTCTTTTGGCGAACCAATAAAAAAAATGGCGGCTACTTTGTGCTTCGCTGGTAACTGCCCCAGTATTATACGCATATTGACAATTCGGGTAGTTATGTCGAACAAATAGCAGCTCCCGCTAATCAGGTATTTATTGTATAATCGGTAGAAGTTATCGAAGTATTATTTAGTGTAACAGTTGTGTAGTATCAATTCGACAAACTTGTGAGTCCGTTTCGCGAGCAACGGGATAGTGCGTACTAGGAGCATAGCTGTAGTACGGAGGAGTCCCGATATTTTCCCGGCACGATGACGGATTTGGAAGGCAGCTCTACATAATAAAAGCATTATTCCAAATTCATTCTACGATCACTTTCGATAGAAAAATAAACAACAGAGAGCTTTGTTTTTCGTCTGTTAAGATAATTTAGCTGTAGAAGAAAATTAGAAATTGGCTGGTGTTTAATGCACTTCATCTTGAATCGCGCACTTGTAACTTAAAAGCTAACAGGCATTATGTTTGAATAACGAATGCAATATACAGGATTGCTCATTCTATCCCATCCCTTCCCCCCCCCCCCCAACAAAGAAATCTACCAAACGAGAGACTTCTTCCTGTCCCCTCAACTCTGCCGACAGTTATACACAGACTGGGGTTGTTTGTGAGTCTGTACGTACAGATAAAGCCTACGTTACATCTGGCATCCGTTAAGGCGGTGGCGATGGTGGGGGGGGGGGGGGCGGTATGCCGATTGCCTTGGGGTCTAGACTGGGATCAACGTATTTAAGGGTAAATTTTTTTTACGGCAAGCTGTGCTAAAATATAATTTTTTTTATTCATTTACATTTTGTTTTATAAATCTAAGTATTTCCGCCTGAAGTCCATTTTTCAGATTGAGATGTTTTCTTGGGGGGATGGTGGTTGTTGTTCCCCAGCCCCTTCAAATAAAATCGACCGTGGTCGTATTGCATGCTTGAATGTTTAGACCTATTTAGTAGATGTGTATTACTGTAACCTATCTTGCTCTTTTATTATTCATTTAATAATAAGAGCGTAATTGGAGCATTGATTACGTTGGCTTCTACTCGTAGCGATTGTGTCCTCCGTTCTGCAACTGCCACTTTACCTGTCCCAACCACTGTTACGCACTATGAGCCGTAAGCTCAAGATTTTTTTGCATAAGCAGTTATTGTATTTAAATTCTTATTTTGTTTTTATTTTTATTACTTGCATAGAAAATTGATGAGTTGAGCAAATTGATATATCAGAACCCTCTGCTTTCTTTAACAAAGATATCGCCATTCTTTTGCTGTGGTTTTGTCTGCCTTTTCGTATTTTTTTTTCAGCTTTTTGTGCTAAATTCTCTACTCTCGCAACATGGCGCTCACTCTTGCATCATTCCAAAAAATTCAAGATTGCTTCAAGTGTCAATCAACTGGAGTTTTTGTTCATGTTGAAAGCAGCAATTTTTTAACACTATACTGACTGATGAAAACCTTTACCCTTTCAGTTCACTGATAGAGTAACCTAGAAACCGAATTTATCTCTAGCTGACTCTTTCGTTCCACGAACAATCTTTGTTCAATCTTCAGTTGATCAACCAATCAAACCTAGGAAATATAGCTTTAAATATATGAGCAAAGTACATTCTAAAAGAGGTAGTGCGTATGAGGATTTCAATGCGAAACTTCAAATCCTCTGAGCTACGTCTAAATACTAACCAATTGAGTTGAAATTTTGTATAGGAGTTAATTTTTCGGTAAGTACAATAAGCAACTACTAGCACATAAACGTTTCAAAAACATTTTTGTTTGAACCAACCAAAAACACCTAGTTTATTTGCACTTATTCCTAAACAAAGTGTGGCTTTAATTACGGTCAATAATTTGCAGACTCCTGCACTAGCAGAACACAAACACGAAACTAGCAATAAACTAACACGAAACTAGCAATAAACTAACACGAAACTAGCAATAAACTAACACGAAACTAGCAATAAACTAACACGAAATTAGTAAGAAACTAACGAAACAAGCGAGAAACTAATTGAACCTATCAAGAAGCTAAATGAAATTAACCAAACTAACATGAAACTAGCAAGACGGTAAAAATGGAAGGTTACAGGTAATCCGACACACAGATTATACGTACAGGTTCCAAAACAACGTCAGGCTTGTTTAGGGGCAAAATTTAGGCCTTCAATTTGTAAACAGCCAACTAGCAATAATCTATCACGAAATAGCAAGACTATGACCGAGGGTACACGGAGGTTTCTTACGTCGCTTTATCTTACGTCGCTTTACCTTACGTCGACTTCAACTCACATCGCTTTAGGAGAGAGGTGGTTACACGGAGGTTGTCATTGGAGTGACTTAAAACGACAGCGGGGGTTCCTGCGTCGCGTTTATCTAATCCCCCCATCAAGCAAACCCCTCTTTATTGCCAAGTTCCCATTCAGCTAGCTGGCTTTCGACTTCGTTTTAACGAAGTGACAGGTTGCCGTCCTAGTTTCGTGACGTTTACGCGCGCAGTTTTCAACCAATCACAAGAAAGCAGTCCTTAGAGCGACGTAGAAAAGCGCTTCAAGTCCTTACGTCGACGTAACGAGATGGTTTGAGATGAAGCGACTTGAAAGTGGGTTTAGGTGGGTACACGGAGGTTCTTAAAGCGCTTTAAGCACTACATCGACGTAAGCTGCGTCGACGTATGATTAAGCGACGTAGGAAACCTCCGTGTACCCTCGGTCAATCACCATGAAACTCGCATAGAAGTAATACGAAACGATTTAAGAAGAAAAGGAGAAAGGATATGGGGATGTCAACATAGATTATTGTCACCCATTCTTAAACCATGGCTGACCTGAAGTAATCCCTTCAAGCCCAGGAACGTACATACGCTCACACAAAAAGATTTAAAAAAAATCAACTCCAACGACTAACAATGATTAATATGAAACGAGCGTGAAATTAAAACAAAACAAATGAAAACTAATAACAAAGTATGAACACGGAAAAAAAGTTGGTATAGGGAGATTTTAACACATCTTGTGCTCATTCCTGAACAAAGTCTTGCTTTAGTGACAAGACACGTCGTTATCTCTGATTTCAAAACAAAGTGTAGGTTAGATAGAGCCAACAAAATGTAGACTGCTAAACTCGCAAGAAGCTAAGAAGTAACTACTAAGAATGAAAGGACTGGTACAGGCACAATGTCAACAGGCAGGTTGACATTTCAAAACAAAGGGTGGCTTTGAGGGCCAATAATTTGTAGACTGCTACACTATTAGGCAACCACAACAACTAACTAACAACTGCCAAAAACTAACACGAAACTAGCTAGCAACTAACAAGAAAAAGTGCGCGACTAACACGAAACTAGCATGAAACTAACAGGAAACGTGCGAGCAACTAACATGAATTTATCGAGAAGCTAACATGAAATTAGCTAAAAACTAGCGAAACTAACAGGAAGGTGAAAAATCGGACGGTTATAGTGACTCAACACATGATGCGATCGGATGCACTGATCATTTATTGTAGGTTAATCATGGACAAGAGCATACACCCTGGCGCGGTTTGTAATAAATAGGGTTTGTGTCATCGGTGCACCGGTTCACTCATAATTCATCCCGTTTGCTCTGATGTCTTTATGATTTGAACGTTTCGACTCGTCCTACGTTTGTTGTTACTGAAATTTCATTAATTCCTGTGTCAATACTTCTTGTCATATGGAGGCCCTGGGGATCTACCAGTGAATCGTTTGCAACTTCTCATTATTACGTTAAGTGTAAATATTAGACGTAATGTTCTTGTTCACACACGCTATGTCAACCTCTTATATTGAGCTTTCCTTGGTTTCTAATTAATTTTTACTTCAACATCCAACCTAGTGCCCTGTCTGAGGTTCAACGTCTCAGCCTTAGACCGACTTACCATCCAACCTAGCACACAGGCTGACGGTCTACATCTCGGCCTTACTGTGTTAGTCTTTTAATATTTAGGCTTTATGCAGAGTCAGTACGCGGTTAGGCGACATTAATTTCAGCTATTATTCATGAACCAACGTTCGTCTGTAAGACGTGGCAACATTGTGTCTTCCTCGCTGTTTTAAACCAGGTGAGATTTGGTTTATTATTGAGCCTGGCAAACACGACAGAGCGTCGTATCTGGTTTCATCCCACAAGAGTCAATGATCGCGTGTGGCGGGTTGGACACCACAAAACAAAAGTAACAAACAAACAAAAAACACATAAGGTCCACGTATTAACTTATGCAACTAATGCAAACATACGTCAAAACACAAGGTATTTAAAAGAAGACAAGACATATACACAAGAGGAACCACGACGACAAATGATACACACTGTCACATAATGTGCATCGTAGAACAAATAATAATAATAATAATAAAAATAAATAAGTATGGTACAAACAAAGAAAAATCACAAAACAATTTAAATTAAAAAAAAACTGCTGAAAATATTCTGCAACTTGACAGATGTTTCTGTGTAATTGAGTCTAATTCCAGGCTTATCCATTCTTGGAATGAGTTTCGGGAAGGGAGATAAACGGCTTTCGCCCTTCATCTGACACTCTAAAAGGTTATACGCCCTCATTCCAAAACATAAACTCTGGCATGTTGAGGAGCAACAACTAGGCCTACAATTTTTAGGGGTCTACTTGCAGAATGCCATACATATATTCTGTTCCACATTATGTTTGCAGGAAAATGACTGTATAACGCCAAGTTTTTTTCCACTACGAGTGCAAAAACACCTAAAAATATCCCAATCGCAGACTCTAACAGTAACTGTGAAGAGTCTGCTAGTGTCTTATCTACGTTTTTACATTCGTAATGCAAGGAAACGAGGCGTCAGGCAGTCAGTTTCCTGCAACATAATGTGGAACGGACTATAGCAGGAAATCGTAAAGAACCCAAGGCTGATCAAGGCCAACAATTTGCAAGAAATTAACAGGAAACTAGTAATAAGGAAAAACGGAGGGTGTGAGGCTTTCAACAAGTAGGGCATTTGGACCCATTCCTAAACAAATTATAGCTTTGATTACGACCAACAATGTGCAGCGCGCTAAACGATCAAGAAACTAACACGAGACTCAAAAGAAACTAACACGAAGCAAGCGAGAAAAGACACAAACCTACCAAGAAACTAACACGAACCTAGCAAGAAACTAGAAAGAAACTAGCAGGAAACTAGCAAGAAACAGAAACGAAGCGCAAAAAAATAGCATGAAACGATCACGAATGAAAAAAGGAAGTGTATGGAAGATGCAAACACGAAGGTTATTTACACGTAATACTAAACAAAGGCTGGCCTTGATCAGGGCCAACAATTTGAGACAGGTAAACTGGAAAGAAAGAAACAGGAAACTAAAAAGAAGTAAAAAAGGGAAGGCTGCAGGGACCCCCCATACACAGATTCCATGCACCCATTCCAAAACAAATGCTGGCCATGCTACAATGGCAACAATTTAGGCTGGCCATTTGTAAAAGCTAAATCTAGCAAGAATTTGATAAGAAACAGGGCATCGAAAGTCGCAGTCTGGAAAAACTCATTTACTTCGTAGATGCTGACTTGTTTTAAAGTGAACGGCAACAATTATTGCTTGCGTGAGCATTGATTGGTAAACGATCAGAGTTACTTACAACAGTTTTGCTGTGTGCGTCGCCGGTGCTGAAATGAATTGTTTCAAAGTTGGTAGGAACAATCTGCGTGATTAACTTATAGCAGGGACTTACTTGCTTGGTGATTTTTTTTTTCACATTCACCCAATCGCTGGTATGCTACTTTTCCTGGGATGCATCAAAACGTTGGTGGAAAAGTTGTACTGTTGACCAAACATTGTACCATTGTACGGACGCACGGAATATTCGGTAATTATACTGTATTCGACATATTCAGCCAAAAATACAAGTTTCTGGTATTCGGCTAAAGAATTTTTTCAGTATAAATTTATGCAATTTTGTTAATGTGGGAACATTCAGCTACGAATTTTGTTTTTGGTTTGTGAGAAATTGTCTTCTAACATTCCTAAAAGAAGGAACAATAATTATGGACGATTACCTTTTTTAAAACCATAATAACAAACTAAGATATTATGAGGGGGAGGGAGGGCACGGTTTTCAAAAGGCGAAAATGAGCATTGTTTACCTTTACCTCCGTTTCATCATGGTTTATCATCGGGAAACCTGGACAACTAATGTGTTTACCCTAATCAGCATGGTCACACTTTTTTACCAATATCACATTTTAAAATTTACTGGTATTCGGCGCTGCATTTGGTCAAGTGTTCGGCCAGGGCCGAAATGTTCGGTATTCAGCGAATATGTCAAGGCTGTTCGGCGCCGATTATTCAGTAGTTGGAAGTTACCCATTCGGTTGTATATTCGATAAATTTTGTATTCGGTGCATCCGTATACCACTGACCAAACATAGGAGAGTTGTGGCAAGAAAATGATTTTCCTGGGAAACAAGGAAATACCGTTAATAATTACGGTACATCAGACGTAACATTTACGGAGGTCGGGTCAGGTCAAACCAGATCACGGTGCGGACGGGAAAAATTAAAGGATTATTCAAACAGTTAAATATTGCAAACGCGATTTACTTTGCTACGACCAATCACGAGGAGAGGCTAATTCAGGGAAAGCCAGCTACTTCAAAACCCATATTCTGCATTAATCGACGTAAAGAATATCATGAAATATTGCCAATTTTTCATACAGCAATTTCATACAGCATTTTCATACAGCAATTTCTTTTGAATTGGGTGTTGATCTGCGAAAAACTAAATCTTGGATTTTTTTTTAATTACTGACTGAGTTAATCGTTCCAAACGTTTCGCCAATCGTTGATTCATTTCTGGGAATTGATGCATCTCTTACTGGGAGATTGTAAAATACGGTGCATCCTGAGCTCCTCTCACACTTAAAAAATGAACTGGCTGGTTTGCGAGTCACAGCACGATGTCTGCTCAATTATCTTCACCATTCGTGGTAGGATTCTGTCTTCGTATATTGGTGCAAACAAGCTCCTAGCCTGGTTACCTAAAAATACGTATAATCGTAAGCAACAGACGCCGTAAACCTCCGCGGGTGGCCGCAAACCAACCTAGACAATTGTCTTACGGCGACACGTTGCAAGACAAAATGTCACGGGACATCACATCTGGTGGAAAGACCCCACAGATGAAACTAAGACTTTCACTTTGTTGTCGTGACACCCCTAAAGACGTCTCGAGACAACGTCGCATCCGGTATGTGGCCCTCAACTCATCGCTACGGTTTTGGAGACGTCTGCAATATGTGGAGACAGGTCCTGTGGTGAGACCAACTGTCTAGGATTTTCGAGTGTCAAACACGTTTACTAACTGTATTAGTTAGTCTTCCAACGCAGATCAGCTTCGGCATTTTCCAGGGACTAGTTTTGTTGGGGATGGATGCAAGTAAATCGTGAGTGGATTTTCGTTTTGTGTCAGGCTGTGAAGCCAATTTTTATAGGTTTAAAATCTCAGCACGATTCGTTACGGATTCTCTTTATACGGAAATTAAAAAAATGAACTCTTTCCCCTAAAACTCAAACTGCAAACAAAACAATTTTCGAATTTCTCAAGCATTTAAAATTTTCGTAACCGGTTAATCACAAAGCCAAAAATATTCAGGCAGCAGTTTCACCATTAGGTTCAGCGTCCAAAAATTAGTTAACACGAATTAAAAAAAAAAAACCGATAAAACGTACCTTGAATAACAGAAATAATAATAAAAAATATTTATTATTTGCTTGTGTGGCGTGAAAGTTTTATTTATTTTTTAGTCTTGTATACAGCCAAAAAGGCGGAGAAGACTTAAGCATCGACTTTATCCGTCCGTCCGTCGCCTTTTTTTCAACTCCGGAACGGTACCAGACAGAGACAAACTGTTTTCACCTATTAGATTAAGCATCCAAAAAAATCAGTCAAAAGGAGTTAAAAAAAACCTGGAAGTCTAAAGCGGAAGCGGCTCACTAGTACTCGGAAGTGGCTGTGTGAACCCATCACCCATGGAACGTTCCAGATAGAGACAAAAGGTTTCCTCCTTTAGATTCAGCATCCAAAAACTCAGTCAAAAGGAATTAAATAAAAAACTGGAAGTCTAAAGCGGAAGCGGCTTGCAAGTGACCGGAAGTGGCTGAGTGAACCCATCACCTATGGAACGTTCCAGATAGAGACAAACGGTTTTGTCCTTTAGATTTAGCATCCAAAAATTAGTTAAAACGGATAAAAAAAAATCCGGAAGAATGAAGCAAAAGCGGCCCGAAAGTAGCGGAAGTGTACAGAAGACCAGTTGCGACTAGGTAGTCGGCAAGCTACTTGTAATATATACTACATACTATATACAAATATTAATTTTTATTTTACATCACCAACGAAACGACCTTAACGGTTTTTCGATTAGTGAAAGAATTCAAGAAATGTGAAAATCTACGTCAAATATTACACAAGATTGTATATCGTGCTATTTATCATCTCCTATTCTTTCTCCATTTCTTCTCTTATGCCGGTTATGTAAGAGAAAATAACAATGAACTTTGCACGAAACCGGGATTGGATTATACGTATGCTGATATAAAGACGGATGAAAAAAAATAACAGATTGAGATTTGGTCATAAAAGGAATTCGGAATTTGCCCTGTAGCACTGATCTAAATACCGATTTAAATGAGGACCTGATGGTGTGGAGTGCCCTTGCTGTAACACCCAGGATCACAGCGCATTTTTGAAGAAATGGACGGAACTATGCAGCGCCGAGCAGTAAGGCTGCCACCAGCTGCCATCCGGCAACCACTGCTGACATTTAGCTGACTGTAGGATGAACACCATTCGACTGAGTAGGCGAACAATCTTGCATTTATTTATCGACTCAGCAAGATATAATTGCCGGCGACGATCAAAACGTCAGTTAATATATGAGAACCTCAAATATCATTTACATTCTCACAAAGTTTTGAGTATGAAGAGAACATGGAGGAATTGTGCGCAATGTTTGAAAGTTCAATTATTATTTTAGAGCGATTTTTAAAATCTTAAACTATATGCAACAGAAGGATCGACATCGTATTTTCTGGAACGAAGTTTTAAACAGTGTTCAAAATGTGAAGCTAACACAGATAAACATGCCTTCCGAGGACATGGTCAGGGTCCTCACACTTATATATTATATATTCTAGACTGAGTTACCTGAAATTTTACACAACCACTAATAGAAAGATCTTCTACCGCCGGTCGCCATCACTCACAGGAGAACCTGAATGCACTTGGTTTTAGCCATCCCAGCGTTCTACACCGCTAGACCCGCAAGATACGATTGAGTCATGGCCGACTCAGCCATGCTCTCACGCAGCTACCGGCTTCAGTAAGAGGGATGAGGGAAATCCGCGGACCACGGTGACGACAACTACGCAAGACCAGACCAAAATTGCCACGATCTCGAGCCAGGTGCTCCTGATGTCCCGCGATGCTCTTCTGCAGCTGCAGATCTGTACTACCGATGTCTTCCGGATTATCGGATGCAGTCTTCTTTAAGAGGGGGGGGGGGGGATTGAGGCTTAATGGCGCGTCGACAACTTGGTCTTCTTTAAGAACAACTTAAAGCCGATATAGTAACAATAATATTGTAACAGCTTTTCGAAATTTAAATTCTCAGAGAAAGATTTAAGTAATTCCATCTGTTCTCTTTTGAAGTGGCATTGAAGTGACATTACATTGCGTTTGCGTTTGTAATTATGAAGGAAATGACCTTCAAAACATTAGAAAATTGTCCGATTATATTAACATGCTTTTAAACTGAGCTTCAAGTAAGAGAGTTTAAAACCAGATTAAACATTAATAAATTAACATTGCAATCCTAAAAGATTCATAGAACAAGCATGCATTAATATATTAATATTTCTAGGTTTCAGTCTTCATATATTCAGCCATTCCGGATTACGCCAACAGTCGAAATAGGCCTTGAAAAGTTTAAAGTGAATAAAAATAAATTTATTGAGCCAAAATAACAACCAGACTAGGGCATCACCTGTCTGAACCCCAGACTTCAAAAATAGGTGTTGAACAATGCACGCGAGTCTAATACAGTGATTGCTAGCATTGGTACCTAATCTCGGACCTAATCTAGGTGGGAGGGGAGACAAGGTGTAGTTTGTCAAAAAGCACGATTTAAAATCAGTAACTTGGGGAAATTAAGGAGTGATCAACTACAAAAAAATTGGTCTACACAGTCACTAAAGGCCAGAAACACAGTATTTACAAATCGCAGTGGCTGTTGTCAAGTTAGTGATAGCGATCTGTATCACATGCCCCTAGAAAAACAGCTGACTTCCGGTTTTTTAAGTAGTTCCGGAATCAGAGCTGTAACACTAATAGGTTAGTGCAAGCATGAGTACCACCAATTAGTGCACTGCCCCGCATGAATTTCGAGAAGACTACAAAAAAACCTATGCATGGAAAAAAATTGTACATTTATTTCCACAAGGACCAGTAAGTGTTTTAGCTTACACCCTGCAATCCTACACAAACACTAAACAAATCCGGAGATTTAAGACATGTTTTTACAAACATTTCACAATTTTAACAATGACATTATACTATTCTACTACTCAGTATACTACTCAATAGTATGTCCTTATAGGGTCCGCCAGGAGAGTCCACGGGTGCGTAGTACAGAGGGTGAAGCTACGTACTTAGCTATGTACAGAGGATGATGCTATGTGAAGCTATTCTTAACATCACACTGGAAGGTTATTAGGTATACCGAACAACTTATGAGTGTTACACGCGTAATACACAAGTACTTTTCTTAACCACATTGATACGATGTAGTAATTTTTTTTTTGGCGATGAGGTTTCCAAATCAACAAAACTCTTAGTTTACCTTTACCTCTCAGACGTAAATAAGATCTTCTTATTACAGGGAAGTGTCTTCATGAAATCCTGAAGAAGCAATGGTTTGGGGGAATAACTCGGCCTTAGTATTAGTTTGGGGTTGTAGGGTGGAAGCTTAAACATTCAAGATGAAACAAAATAAAAGTTTAAGGTCTGAAGTTCGAAACAGGAGGTTAATGAGGGTCCTCACGTTGCACTTGAACGGACAGAACGGTTCCGTGAGTTGTACCTACTACATACCAACTTAGAAAACTTAATTTAAGATTTCCAACACCAGTTAAGTGAATATTGTGAAGAGCGGCCGCCATTTTTGTCTAGAGGAAGTTGCGCAATGCACGTATATGTGCAGTGTATGTGACGTCAGTCCAAGTGAATGTAAGTGAATATGTCATAATGCTCTTGCTGCACAAACAAGCTTAGCTCAACGTGGCATGCAGTTTGTGGGAACTCGGATTGTAATGCGTAGTGGCATTTCGATTGAGCTGAAATAAGCTCATCGTCATGAAGAAAATGACAATGAGAAATGGAAAATGGGCTCAACTAAATACAACCTGGCTGGAACGTACAAAATGACACAGAAACTCCAAGGAAAAGAGGAGTTCTATAGTAGAACGCATTGAAAAAGACGAAAAAAATGGGAAAAGAAAGAAAAATGTGAGAGAGAAGAGATTAGAAAAACGTTACCACTGGAAAAAAAAGGCAATTAAATTGCTACTCGAAAAATACTTACGAAATTAATGTAATATCATGATGACATAAAAAATTAAATGACGTCAATGACAGCGGCAATGAACTTAATGAGTGATGAAGTGACTGAAGAAAGAAAGGAAAATGAAAAACTACGAAGAAAAATAAGTGAACTTGGAGAGAAGTTTGAAGGAAACGAATAATACCTGTGTTACCGTAAAATATGAACAACTGGAAAAGAAATGAAGAACTAAATACGAGTCAGCATGAAAAGGAACCATAGAACCAAAACAGAAACACTGAAGTAAACAGGTTGGAGGAAGTTGCCAACGGAAATACTCTGGAAGTTATAACTGAAATTGCCAAATCTTTTGGCATTAACGAAATCAAAGAGGACATTGACAAAGTACACTCCAACCCCCAACAGGAACAAAGATAAACCTAACCCGCATAATTGCTTAATTTAAACATAGAGACAGGTGGCTTCACGAGAGAGAAAAAGGTTGTAAAAAAAAAGGACGTCTTGCAGAATGTAAATAGGAGACGACCATGGGAAGCGGAAATACGTCACCATATTACAGGAAACGCTTTTGGAAATCTAAAGATTATGCCAACATGCACAATTTTAAGTTTGTTTTAAGTTTGTCACAAATGGGAAAATTCTAATGAGAAGAAATGAAAGAAAGATCATTATTGTCAAACAAACAAGAATTTAAATTAATCCACTAAAATTTATTTCAAGTAATAATTAACGTTAATGAAATTTTAAGTGAAGACCAGATTTTCGGAGTAATGATTACGGTTTTCTATCCGAAATTCTTAAAGTCATACATGTAAATATCAGAATTCTTAGAAACCATTGGATGAGTTTTTGGTGGTATTTATAAGATGCTGAAATAAAATGGAACGTAATCCTAATGGTAGAATTCGATATTAAAACATATGAAGAAAGATTACACCAATTAGGCAATTATTATAATAAATATTTTGTTACTAGAGAAATTACTAAGAGGGGGGGGGGGGGGGGTGCTATGTTCTTTAAAAGACATATTTATGCTGACTTCAAGAAAATAAATTGCGACTATTTGGGCTAGTATTAAAATTGATGAAGAGGTTTTCCAGATTTTGGTTTGTACAGGCAAAATTAAAGCACAAAACATTATAAATACTAATGGAAAACCAGATGACAAAGTCATCATTGAGGGTGATCTTAATATTGACTGACTTAAAAAAAAATCTAGACACACGCTAGTGTGTCGCGCCAAGTTAGGCAACAAACATCACATCACATCAATTCAATTGTCGAGGTTGTAAACCGTTGTAGCGCGACGCCATAGCGTCAGTGTTTTATATCCTGAAGCATAGTTGGGTACATTTCAGGTACTTGGGGATAAATAATAATGCCGTACAAGAGCTTAAATTGTGTTAAAATCGAGAGCTGCTTTCAATACAAAATCTGACCCTCAATAACGTTGCAAATGCGTAACTAGCTACCAGCTAGCTAGCTAACTAATTCTAGTCCGCTCATCCCCATGTTAATTTCCAAAGGGTGACCAAACACCGATACCGATGTAACGGGAAGGCTTCCAGCTATGAATTTGGACGAATGGCTGCAGTACGATACGAACTGCGTACCTTTAATGGTTTGGAGCCAAGGGGTGTAACGGGGATGGCGTGGGATGGCGCGTAAGTACGAAAATATTGCTATAACCATTGTGAGTATTGTCGGCATCGTCTCACATTGGACGGCCAAAGTTCGGACAATGACAACGTGTATACTGAGGTGCGTGCCTAGACACACACTAGTGTAGCACGATAAATCTAAACACCGTTGTCAACGAAATTGTATTCACGTCCACTTCACGAAAAATAAACCAACTGTAAAAACAAAGCTAAATAAACAAAGCCAAAAACTGGTGAAGAGGTCATCACGTTGAGAGTGGTTCTGCCTTTCAAAGGAGTGATATCAACACAACAAAACTAACGAAATAAAACAAATTACAACAAAATTTAAATCAAACGAAAAACCTATAAAGAGTTGAGAATGGTTCGGCCTCTAGGCAAAAGGTAGTAGCAGAGATTTGCCACTTTATTGAGCATCTGCACGGTAGTGGAGTTGAGTCTAATGCACAATTTAAACAAAAAAAGGACTGATATCATACCAAAAACCAAAACTGGTAAAAGGAGCCGCCAAGTACCAAATGGTTCGGCCCTTCAAAGGACACACCAAAACATTCGTCAACTTAATCGCACCGAATAATACTTTGGACGTTAAATGAAAACTTGAACATTGCTTCCAAAAGTAGCAATGTTCTAGCTTTCATTTAACCTTCGAACTATTAAGCGGTGCGATTAACTTGGCGAATGTTTTGGTGTGTTGACATCACTCCTTTGAAGGGCCGAACCATTCGGAACTTGACGGCCCCGTTTACCAGTTTTGGTTTTTGATATGATATAAATATTACTGAAAAATACGAGAATTTTTGAATGGTGGCTAATGGTTTTGAAATGTTAATAAAGTCATCAACTAGATAGGAAATGCTGAACGGAAAAGTAACCCTCTCTTCTATTCACCATAATTTTGCAAGAATTGGTGACTGTACTGCAAGGGGATATACGTAGGTAAAAAATAGTGTACCATTTTTTTTTACCTTATGACCATTAAACTTAAATAGAAAGGATTTTTCAAAATGTTGAACCAAAACTCAGAATGAACGATGATAAAATGTGTATAAACTTGCAAATGGTAGATTGGAGATTTATTGACGACGCACATGATGTAAACGCCGCTTATAATGGAATACATGATGTCATTCAAAAAATATATGACAGAAAATCAGCTGCAAACAAAATGTTGATGCTAAAAAACCGTCATTAAAAAACCGTTGATGAATGATTGTATAATGGAGAAAATTAACATAAAAAATCAATTAAGAGCCCGGTTAGTTAAAACATAACTTCAAAGTTATAAAATCAAGAGAAACAAAGTTACGACAAATTGCATCAAAATAAATTTAATAACTGTCAAAATGTTGTAAAAAAATCTGTAAAAACATTAGATTATTGGAAAAAAGATAAAACTGGCATTGATCATAGGTATACAAAAAATTTTCCATGGTAAAAAGCTTAAAGACATGTGTAACAAATTTAACAAAAATTTTGTAGAAAATGTACCAAAGTTTAAAAATAATAGTTGGAATATAAATTAAAATTAAAAAAAGAAAAACTAAAACAAACTATGAAACCTGTATTAAATCTATGGGAGTTAGGAGCTCAACAATTGGGGAGGTTTTATTGTAGAAATGAAACTTAGCCTACTTATGCGATAGGATGGGATGGTATTTATCTAAAACAGTTAAAAAATTCAAAATTTAATACGGCAGTTATGATTACTAAACTAATTAATAAAATCATTGAGTTTTAGGAGTGGCCAGATATTTAAAAAATACAAATACTGAAACCTACTCTCAAAAAAGGTAAAACAAGTGATTTAAATAATTATAGACCAATATCTCTACTTCCTTTGATTGACAAAATAATTGAGAAATATATTGCGAATTAGACTATTAATTTATTTAATGCCAATAATTTATTAAATAAAAAATTAGTTTGGGTTTACAAATATCGACTTTGTACGTTACCGAAAGCCCTCACAAACTACTAGATCCATTTCCTATACGGATCCAAATACACCAGTACAGCAGTTTATAGAATGAATTAAATCATGTCAAAGATCACACCACACACACACCCACGGCACCCATCCATCCATTCCACCGTGTTGCTGACTACAGAAGCATGCACGGCCTGGCTCAACAGATTGACCCCCCCCCCCCCTTCCAAGGTCCAATACATTAGCGCCCCAAACAATCAAGAGTTAACTGAAACACTTGCTTATTGTTCCACAAGACATCGGACTTGTAAGCAAAAATACCATCCCAACTTGAAACAAGCAGCAACATGTAAATTGCTGAAAAAACCGCTGCAAAATAAAATCAAAGTGACCTACCACAATAAAAAAAAAAAAACTTTTTATCAAATTCCTTCTGCTAATCATACTCTTACATAGAACAAAGTGAACGAAAACTTCTTCAGTGCCTCCAGTCCAACAAGTCTAACTTTAAACTTAAAGACACAGCCAATTCACTTGTTCAGCACTTTACCAACACAGGACATAAACCAGATATTTCCGAACCAAATATTTATTCCAAATACCTAATTACCAAATTATTCCAAATCCGTCTTAATTTTGAAACATTATGTATTACAGTTCATTCTCCCCAGGTATGCAACCATATTCAACCCAACAGCAACAAGTTCAAAGAATATATAGATTTTTTTTTTAATATTTCAAGTTGGCAAATTCCGACACCAGGGTAGTCTCAGCAAACCCATATAAATACTGGATTTCAGCTCATAAAGTTTCATAAAGAATTCAGCTCATACTTCGTTTGATGCTAGCCACAAGCACACAGCGATAGTTTTAATTTTTTATTTTTATTTTAAGATTCTGTCCGTTTTTAACACGTTCTAGTAAGTTGTACCTTGTTAAGATGGACATTTTACTTGAACTTGATCCATGGCTTTCTTGTGTTGTTTATAATTTGTTTTTACTTGCTACTCTTGATAATGGCTCTGAGGTGAGCCGAAACGTCGAGTCTTTATGTATATTTGTGTACTGTCCGGTTTGTACTTTGTAACATTCTACAAGTGCTTTTTAAGTTTGACTAACTATTGTTTTTAATGCGGTATATTTACCAAGGTGAATTTGTAATAATAAACAATAAGTCATCAGGAGACTAATTATAAAGTAAACAATCAGCATTAAAGAGTAGACATTAATCTGAAGAAGAAATAAAGGACAAATGCTCTTCCTGGACACTACCAACTCAGCACCAACATGCGCTACCCAACTGTGCTATCGAACAGTGTTCCGGAATCCGAGTACAACGAGGAAAGCACAGTTACCTACCAAAGGTGAGCCAAAGAGGTACGCCAAAGATACAGCAGGAAAACTAATTCCGCAAGTGACCAATGGGTCATAACAAAAGGGTCCCTCTCTGTATATGTACTGATAGTTAAGGAGTAAATAACAGCAGAAAGAATGAAGCAAGCAGTTTGCATTAAGCACTGGCCTTGTGAGGATACACAATACACTAGTCTGAGAAAGAAACAAAAGACTACTGCCCCGACTGGGACTCGAACCCAGGACACCCCGTTTACTAGCCGGGCGCTCTAACCACTGCGATATCGGGGCGGGTATTGGCTACAGGCTCCATCCGAGCTAAGTAGCTGTTCAATCTTTCTCAGTGGTGACCTAAAGATCACAAACAAACATACAAGGAAGGAAAGCAACTTTGCTTCTTGGCCTCCACACTAGAAATAATGCAAGTAGTAAATAAAGCAGAAAGCAGAAAAGAAAGCAGAAACAGAAAGAAATTATCCTATTGTTATTAACCCATTGCTAACCAACGCGTGTGACGTGCGTGACAGACGGAAAAATGTAACTAAACCCCGAACAAAGTGTGACTTTTCAAAGGATTCCTTGAGGATCCAAGCACAAGCAAGTCTAGTCGTGAGTGACAGTAGTCGAGAGTATGCGAGATCGAATTTCGCAACCCATTTTTGTTTGGTAGTCAAGGCTTAACCACATATTGTAATTTCCCCTAATCTGGCTCTGACTTTGAGAGACGCTAAATAATAACTAGTAATAAGCCGTCGTCGCCAAGAAATAGATGCCAGTCAATAAAAACTATAAGCGTTAGCAACGGAGGCCACCTGTTGTCTTTCTCAAAATGATGTGGGTTGAATGGCGCGCGGCAAAACCGCTGAATGTGATGGCTTACTTTTGCTCTTCTCTACAACTGCTACATCTGAACAACTTTAGCAGTTCGATTTTCTTCACATTATTTCCCCTCCCTCCTACACAACGACGCTTCACCGAGTGCTGCTATGTTTTCTCTCAATTTTCTATCCAGGGATCCCGTGGATCAGGGAAACCAAAAGTCAAAACTGTTCGGAAGAAACGTATTCGACTTTAATTATCTGGGGAATGAATACACTGGCCTACGGACTGTTGACTGTGCAGGGGTTCCTGTTCAAGGCAATTAGTAAACGTTCCCCCATTTTTTTAAAAATTTCCACCTGTCCACAGGGACGACGCTAGAATCACTTTACTGGGGAGATGGCAGCGAGGCAGCAATTTAAGATGTGTGTGTGTGGAGGGGAGGGAGTAGGGAGTGAAACAAAAAATTCTGCTTTCGCGGTCCCCCCCATCCCCGCCCCCCCCCCAAAAAAAACAACCCACTAATTCGTAATTGTTTGGTCTAAGTCGGAAGCCCCTTTCTCCCCACCATTTTGCCCTTGCACCCCTCCTTGGAAAAAGTTAGTTGCGGCACTGGCTGAAAGAAATAAATACGGACGAATAAATAAGGATGCAAACCTATTAATGTTGCCTTTTGGACTTGTCTGACAGACTGCCTGAACAGGGAGTCGAACCCACGACATTTGAAATCAAAGGTCGAGGTCCTACCACTGAGCCACAGTGACTCGGCTGAAAGAGCGATTATTTTCTTCATATTTTTTTTTAAGTCGGAAAAATTAGGTGAGGGTACAACAGAAGAATTTTATGATGACACTGGTATTCGTTTTTGTTAATTTAATTTATTACTGTTTTATATAGTTTGATAGAATGAAGAGCCGTTTGTCTCCTCCTCCTTCTCCTTCGCCCAGTTATCACCCCTGGGACTGTGGATGACAAGATTTTAACTGGTAGAGTAAGGAAGGTCCGTCAATTGGTGCAAACCATCCAAACCATTTTTTTTTTAATTAAAAAATAAATAAATAAATAAATAAAAACGCTACGCAATCAACGAGTCTAGATCAATATTCACCCGGACATTACACCGGACTATTCCTCCCACGTCAGTTTTTCCCCGGACAATATCCACCTGGACAATTCTGTCCTTGCACAATTTTTCATCAAAGAGTTGTATTAAAAAACGGTATTGAAGCCCTTGAACACTAGCCTTTGATGTCCATTATAAGCGTACCGCAGAGTGGGGTGACTTGAATTTGGACAAAAAAAGGAGAAGTAGTATATCACCATTTACCAATAACTACAAATATGGTATTTTGAAAAGGCAAAATGTCTGATGATCGACCACCATCAAATGACTTGATTTTGCTGAGATTTTGCTGTCAGAAATTACACCTTATTAAATAAAAACAAAAACTGAGAAGGTTACCAATTTATTCTTTCAAAAGTGTATCTGCACCTTATGATTGCAGGGACGTAACTACGGGCACTACTAATTCTTGCATAATGCCCAGTCAAGGCCAGAGTGTTGACATGAAAATTTATATTCTGAAAACCAATGTGCTGGACGTATCAATATATGTACTCAGGTTAAGATAGGGATGCCCCTGCCTTTGTTATCAATTTGTATAATATTTTATGTGATTTTTGAAGGATATTTTTAATTATTAAGTAATGAAAGTTGTTACGTTTTTATTGATTTAAAAACAGATCCTTTCTGTGCCCAATGTCACCCAGGCTTGCTAAAAATCTTTATAATAATCTTGGAGGCCGGCTAAAAGGAAGGCTAAAAGGAAAACCACTTCTTCCATCCTCGCGCCCGCATTACAAATGCGCTCTCCCATTCTACCTGCATGCAAACAGGAGGCAGGCATGAGTGGTTATCTGACAATTCGTCGGGAAGAGTGCCAGAAAAATTTCCCGGGAAAATGTCCCAGGAAATGTGTCCGTAAACTTAATTCATGACCGGCCCCATGCAAGCAACGGGTTCCTCTAGTTGGAAATAAGTGCAAATGAACGTTAAAATGAGGAATTACTGACTTTTTTACACTAACCTCATTTGGAAGAGACTGTGGATAGAGCACTTTTTAAAAAGAGAAAGCATAATTTACAAATTTAGAAAAAAAATCAAAACCTATGTTAATTATAGCCTGATAGCTTCCCTGGACGTGAAGAAAGAAAATTTTTCTTTTCTCGTTTTTGAGATGTCGGCAGAGTAAAATGTTTAAAAATTGTCCAATGTTACATTATTTTACAGAGTTCGGACATGTCTCAAGCTCGTGTCCTTTAGGCTTGGATGCCAGCTGTCCAATCGTGCTATGTTCCAATTCCCAGGGGATCCTTACAGACCTACCTTTATGTCACGCAACTTGGTATTTAATTTTTGTTTATTGGTGGCCTTTCGTGGACATAGCTAGACGATTTTAGCTACAAATGGTGTAAACCACACAAAGTCGCATTTATGGTATGAATCGTCGTTTATTAATTACTAGTTGTGCCCGTGTGTACTCTGCGCATCCCTCCCCATCCGCACCCGCAAGTCCCCGCCGCATCCCGTTGCACCGCCTTCATGCACTCCCATAGTGTGGGTTTTGAATTTCTCTCCGCCTCCCTTCGGCACATCAGGTGTTTAGTTTTTGGTTTTAAATTTATCAAAATACCATCACATATGCCCTCCCCCCAATTACTTTAACCCCCAATCCCCACACTCCTGCCCCCTGCCGGATACGCAGACGTGTCCCCCCCCCCACACACACTTGCCTGCCCCTCCCCCCCCCCCACGAAAATGTAGCCCCGTGACATTCCCCTCTGGTGCAGCCCCGGAAAGGTCGCATGCGTGTGGTTGACTGAAGGCGAAAAAACCATATCACTGAAAAATCTAGCATTCAATAAGCAAGTAATTCCATTTTTAAGTTAATCCTTTGAAACAATTCACTTCGGTATACCGAGCATTGGGGGGGGGGGGGGGGGGGGGGGGGGGGGGGGGGGGGGGGGGGG
>JAHWFP010163989.1:21190-44149 GCA_023313725.1 Lithobius niger
AGTTGTACTTACCCATACCCCGCTCCGCCCCCCCACCCGCCCCCGTGGCCCTGGCCCTCCCCCCCACCTCCTCCCCCCCCCCCCCTCTGAAAACGCGGCTCCGTGACATTTCCCCTTTGGTGCAGCCCCGGAAAAGTCGCATGCGGTATGTTACACTGAAGGCTAAAAAAACCCTATCAATGAAAATTCCAGCATTCAGTAAGCAAGTAATCCCACGTTTAAGTCAATCGTTTGAAACAATTGACCTCGGTACCACGCATTGCGAATTGTTGCAAGAAACGATTGTTGCAGCTTACTTAAAAACAATTCAGTTAAGCAGCATTGGGCTGGATTGATACTTGGGTGGGTGACCGCCTGGGAATCTGGCTGTTGCAGACATAGGGCCTTAGGGCTTCGGGCAGATGACCAGGAGTGGTTAACGCTCGTTAAACCCTTTTTTTTTTAAAAACAATTCAAGATGTGGGTGTGTGTGAAGATGTGGGTGTAGTGTGCCGCATTGGTGAGTGTTGTGTATGCTGGCATTAGGCAGCAACCAGTGCTCTCCGGAACTCTCCCTAAATGGGAGAGAGAAGGTGAGCAGGATACCCATCTCCCATGATTGCTCAACATGTGGTGATAAGTGCAATGTAGCCCACTGGAACTTTCCCTAAATGGGAGAGAGAAAGTGGGCTGGCCCAGTGTTGAGTTCTGCACGTTTTGCAGTATCCAAACTGATCTAGTACCAGTACCTGATGCAGTATTCAGTTTTGCAGTGATTATCCAGCTTGCGTTAGTCTCAGTGGGTTGGTCCTGATGTTATTATTATGGTGTTGTATTTAGTTGTAGTTATGAGGGGCGTGCGGCTAGGGGCCATGGCCTCTAATAAATTATTCGTGAAAACAATTTAACTCCTTTCTGGAAGTGAGCATTTAGGAAATAAATGCGCCTTTCCATCGTATCAGGCTGCCAATTTCGAGGCCCATTTGGGGGCCTTGAAATTAAGAACCAATCGTCGTTTGGTTTAAAGTTGTCTGGTTTAGTAGACAAGGGTTGTTTTTTTTTTTTTTTTTAGCTCAAACGCCGACATTGGCACATTCCACGCGAGTAAAATTTTGTTGCCACTTTGGTGCCACAACAATACGCGAAAATATAATCCAAATAGCGGTGTGGCAAGTCTGGTAAGTGGCGCCATCCCTTCGAAGACTTTGGGAAAAGTGTTTATAACCCGAACTTGTAGTCCAAGGACGTCAACAGATGGCGACATGGCATGTTTGATAAGTGGCGCCGTCCGTTCGAAGACCTTGGAAAAGTGTCCCAACCAGAATTTGAAGGCGAATCCCGTCAACAGATGGCACTACAGGGTGGGATACTTGATTGTACGACGGGATGGTGAAGCCGGTGCACTCGGCCGCTGCTGCCTATTATATGTATACTAGTTTTGCCCGTGCGCATGCTGCGCACCCCCCGTCCCCCGCCTCCCTCCAGGTGTTTGGTCTTTGGTTTTAAATTTATCAAACCGAACACCGAACATGTGAATGGCTCCCACATATGTTCTCTACCCCACAATTACTTTAACCCCAATCCCCACACTCCTGCCCCCTCCCGGATTCGCATACGTGTCCCCCCATACACGCTTGCCCGCCTCCCCCTCCCCGAACACGTCGCCCCGTGATATTCTCCCTTTGGTGCAGCCCCGGAAAAGTCGCTGGCGTGTGTTTGACTGAAGGCTAAAAAAAAACTATCACTGAGAAATCCAACATTCAGTAAGCAAGTAATTCCATGTTTAAGTTAATTCTTTGAAACTATTCACTTCGGTAGCGCGTATTGGCCGCCACACACACTTGCCCTGGCACCCTCTCCCGCACACCCCGAAAACGGCGCCCCGTGACATTTCCCCTTTGGTGCAGCCCCGGAAAAGTCGCATGCGTATGTTTGACCGAAGGCTAAAAAAAAAGCCCCGAGAAATCCAGCATTCAGTAAGCTGGACTAAGCTGTAGCATTCAGTAAGCTGGACTAAGCTGTAGCATTCAGTAAGCTGGACTAAGCTGTAGCATTCAGTAAGCTGGAGTAAGCTACCCTATGTTTAAGTTAATCCTTTGAAACAATTCACCTCGGTACCGTGCATGGCGATATTGTTGCAAGCAACGATTGTTGCCGCCCACTTAAAAACAATTCAAACAATTCAAACAATTTTTTGATGAGGCAGAAGTAATGTGCGTGTTTCCGTTATGGGTCTTCGTTTTCCTTGTGTTCCCCTGAGTTCCCTGATGGTCTCTCTCTGGTTTATTCCAGTGTTCCCCGTGTTCTGTGTTTTGTGGTTCTCTGGTGACCTGGTCATTCTGGTTTAGGTTAAGGTAGCGTTAAGTAGGCTAGCATGAGCGCATAGGTATATGTAGTCCTTTATAGCTCAATAAACAAACAAAAAAAAAAATAAAAACAATTCAACTTCTTTCTGGAAGTGAACATTTAGGAAATAAATGCGTCTTTCCATCATATCAATCTGCCAATTTCGAGGCTCGAAATTAAGAACTAATCGTCGTTTGGTTTAAAGTTGTCTGGTTTAGTAGACACAGGTTGTTGTTTTTTTTTTTTAGCTCAAACACCGACAATGGCACAGTCCACGCGACTAAAACTTTGTTGGCTGCTTTGGTACCACGACAATACCAAAAAACGAACCCAAAAACGGTGCGGCAGGTCTGGTAAATGGCGCCATCTTTTCGAAGACTTTGGAAAAAGTGTTATAACCCGAACTTGTAGTCCAAGGCCGTCAATAGACGGCGACATGGCAGGTTTGGTAAATGGCGCCATCTTTTCGAAGACTTTGGAAAAAGTTTTATAACCCGAAATTGTAGTCCAAGGCCGTCAATAGACGGCGACATGGCAGGTTTGGTAAGTGGCGCCATCTGTTGGAAGACGTTGGATAAGTGTCCCAACCCGAAAATGAAGACGAATCTCGTCAACAGATGACACTACAGGGTGGGGCACTTGATTGTACGACGAAATGGCGTGGCCGGTGACTTGACCGTCTGCTCCGTATTATATATGTAGATGTAGATATATATAAACAGCATTTAATTTCTGAAAAACGTCTTGGCTCTCAGGCGACAACTGTGTAACACAAGTAACACAGTGTTGCCTGGAATATAAATAAATTAAAAAAAGATTTCTTAGCTCTTTACAACTGGTTTTAAAAATGGGTGTTGGGGTACTTGGCCGAGGAAAACTACCCCAACACTTCCCAGGGGCAGGGGGGGGGGGGGGTGTAACCGTTTGGGGAAAATTATCTAAGGGATATTTTCCTGGTGCGTTACAATTATTTTTATTTTTAGATTTACGTCAGATTTGACTTAAGTTTGAGTGTGGGGAGGAAAGGAGTGATTTAGGTTTTAAAATAAAATAAAAATTCATTAAGGAAGGAGCATTAAAACATACGAGTCGTTTTGTTTTTGAGGAAAATCCGAGGGGTGGAGGGGAATGCAAGAGATGTACAACTTTATATATATATGTGTAGGCCTATATGTCTATTTATATAATTATTTTATATAATTATACTTTCTGTTTTATTTGTAAAATTATAGTATAATATATATAATTTTTTTAATAAAAAAAAAAGATAAAATAATAATATGGAAAAGGGATATATTAATAATGAGTAAAAAAAAAAATTTGACATTTTATTTTTAGGCCTTTGGTTTCCTGGGCAACAAATACTTAAATATTAACGGAAAAAAAATCATCCAGGTTTGATGCACTTTGTTGAAAAATTAGTCGTTCTTGTGAAGGAAAATGAAATTCTACAAAGTGGATTATGCATTATCTTCTATGAATGGCTCACTTGTAATCCTGTCTGACTTTCATTTAATACATATCTCTATGTGTACATACATTTTTTATTACTTTCATCTGATATATGAGCAATTTTTATTTCCTCCCAGTTAGTTTACTTTTTTTCAATATTTATAAATAATTCATTTTTTTTAAAAGCCAGGCATGCACATTGCAATTGTGCAACCATAGTTTCTCTGTTAAAGTGAGTAGAGACCAGAGCAATAACGACTACAAATAATACCATTCTTGTGTATTTAAAGTTTATTTTATTCTATTTATATATAAGTTAAGAACAAGGAGGGGTAAGCTACCCTATGTTTAAGTTAATCCTTTGAAACAATTCACCTCGGTACCGTGCATGGCGATATTGTTGCAAGCAACGATTGTTGCCGCCCACTTAAAAACAATTCAAACAATTCAAACAATTTTTTGATGAGGCAGAAGTAATGTGCGTGTTTCCGTTATGGGTCTTCGTTTTCCTTGTGTTCCCCTGAGTTCCCTGATGGTCTCTCTCTGGTTTATTCCAGTGTTCCCCGTGTTCTGTGTTTTGTGGTTCTCTGGTGACCTGGTCATTCTGGTTTAGGTTAAGGTAGCGTTAAGTAGGCTAGCATGAGCGCATAGGTATATCCAGTTTTATCCAGTTTTATTTACTATTTACATTTTTTTATCTCTGCACAAAATGTTCTATAGCTCATGCTTTGGAGTGTTTCCCATTTTACCTTTCAAACATATCTTCTTACATGTTTGTAATAATGTTTCATGGTTTACAGTATTGAAGGCTTCCTGTAGATCTATAAATGCTATTCCAACATACTTATCCTAATTAAGTGCTTCTGATACCCAATCGTTAATTGTACAAACTTCATCTGTTGTATTTTTTCTTATGCAAATTGTTTCTGTTTTCAAAAACATTTGTAATTCTGTTATTAAATTTTTTTTTTTATTATTTTGACTAAAGCTGGCAATAAAAATATTGGTCTATAGTTTATTCATTCTTTTTATTTTTTTATATATGTTGATATAATTACTTGAATTTTACAGTCTACTCCCATTTTAAAATACAATTGATTAATTTTTCGATATATATACGGGTTTCTTATTCAGTATCCCTCAAATCTGTCGTCATGATCCCATCGAGCGTTTCTTTGTAAAGCCCATAAGTCCAATAGAAGTCCTCGTATCTAGGTTTTCGTCACTATTATTTCCACATCTTTTAATATTTGTCTAACATTTATATATTTCAAAATATTATTTTCATTGACTATCCTGTAACGCTCATTTAAAATTGTCAGTCAATGTTGAAAGCTTGAAAAGTGCATTCTCAAGAGCATTCTCAAGAGCAAAATAAAATCATGCAATTAACAAATTAACTAAGTCATTAAGGGGGGGGGATTGATAATGCCGCCTCGACAGCTAGGTTGCGTCAACCTCAGTCATGATGCAGTGGCCTGGGATGCCACTGTGCCACACATTACACTTTGCATTAAAAGGCAAGAAACTACAAAGTCCATTCCTACCAGGCAGAACTGGTTTGGACATAAGTCAATAATCGGATTGACCCAAAAATAAATTACAAACAAAAACGTCAAGTGTGCCGTACAAAAAAAGGGGTTATATGATTGAAGTTTCGCTTTACTTGTTAAAATGTGCACGGATAAAAATTGATGATTTTTAATTGAAATAATCAAATTTTGTGCTTGACGTTCTTGTGTTTGAAGTGCTGTTGTGCTTGATGTATTAGATATAACAAAGATGAAGGAACCATTGCTGTAGGCTAGCAGGGACCACGAACTGTGCTGTACGCTATACCACAATTCGAAGTGAGGGAGGACGTGCTACTCTGGCTTTTCTACAGCAATACTGCACTGTCCCTGGTGGCGAAATAAGGAAAACGTTATTTTTTTTTAGATGACCAATATAGTGTTTATATTTAGTTATTTATAATGCTTACGTACTGACGACAAGTGGATGGCAATACAGATAGTTTCTAAAGTGAGTCTGGTTCGAAAATTCGAAATTTGAAAGACAATGTGGTTGTCAGAAATAGTGGGTTGATGATCAGTTCCATTAAAATGTTGGACTGACGAGTTTGTGTTGTGTTGAAGTTTACAATTTCATTTATGGGATCCGAGTCTGAACACAAGTTTCTGTTCACACTGCTGAATGTAATGGGAAGTTTGTATTCAGTTTGCATTGGTTTATGAAATGGTTGTTTTAAGCGGGAGTGGTTTACGCTGACTAATTTGATGTCTTGCATGTTGAGGAACAATCATGACTTAGTAACTGCTTGGCTGTATGGAACAATGACGTACTGTGCCTTGGCTTTGTAGTTAGGAGGAGGGAGGAGGGATGCAAGCATTCAGTTTCTTACGATGCATCCAGATGAAGCTAGCAGATTGTATTCCATGCTGGAAAATGTAGACGCAGTTAACAAATTTGGTAATAACATGTCGAAATTCTGAAAGATGGTGCTGTGGGGTGAGTGGTGCGAGCACCAACTCGTTGTATTTCATTCTTTAAACGGATGCATTTGTAAGTCGGCATATGATTAAAACGGAGTAACCTGGTGGTAACTCCATCAACTTTTTTATGAATTTTTAATGGCTTTTAATGGCGTTTTAGAAACATTTAAATGACTTAGCAAATTTGTTCTTCTATGTTTTTTTAATTTTGCTCTCGAAAATGAGTCGGAGCACGTTTTGTATGTTGTGCAGTTTTAGGCTTTCCACATTGACTGTTCGTGCTAGTGCTTTTAACTTCAACATTAAAACTGTTAGATAAATCTTTCAATTTAACATGTTTAAATTCTTTCATAATTGACATACCATTATCATTTGATTTATTGTTATCCGTTACTTCTTCGAAATTCTTCCAGATTTTTCTATTTGATTTTTGCTTTCGTTGAGTTTTGTTTCAAAGAAACAATATTTTACCGTTTGAATTTCTCTATGTACCAGTTTTTATGCAGTTTACATTCAGTAATTAGAATTTATTTTCATCAGAAATTTATTTCACGTGTTTTATTTATCTCTAAACAGAAAAGAAAGGTTAAATAAATACGGATGCAAACCTATTTATGCTGCCTTTTGATATAAGAGTCTCAGACTGCCTGAGCGGGGGCAATAAAGGCTTAAGTCTTACTGCTGAGACAAGGTCGTCGGTTCAATTTCCCGCTCAGGAAATCTGACATTTCAGTCCAAAAGGAAAAGTAAATAAGTTTGTATCTGTATTTATTTAAATTTTAATTATCGCCACAGTTGGTTTCGGTACTTTATTATTTTTATTATTTTATTATCCATCCATTGATTTTAAAATTTCAACTTCTTTTTGTATTCACTGCTTGTTGATTTTTTTTTTATTATGGTCATAAATAATATTTAATGGTTCGATAATTTTATTGTATATTTCATCTGGTTGTTCAAGTGTACTTAATGTTTTTTTTCTGGTTATTTTCCTTATTTCACCAGAAATTTTTTTTATCGTACAGTAGATGATGTAAAAGTTATTATCCTCTTCACTTGACAACTTATCACACCTTTTTTTATGCTCATCTGTCCCAATTACCATATTTTTTCATCAACAATCAGAATTAAGTTCAAGTAGTGATTACCTATTTCTCTTTCAATAATTCCATTTCTAATTTTTTGGATTTATCGTTTTAAAAAATGTATGGCCAGTTCATGATTCGAACAATCTTATCAAGTATTAATTAGTTTCTCGTTGGGCTTATCGTCATTGTTTCGAAACCATATTCAGCTAGGAGGTCAGAGTGTTTATTACATTTAGTTTGATCATAATTACTGATAATTCCCTTTGAATCCTCCAATTTATCAATATTTATTTCCCGTATTCATTTTTTTCATTATTATTTTTTCATATTCTTTTAAATCATTCTAGTAGTATATTTTTTATTGGCGGAGCGGAGCAGACCCTATAACGGACATCGAATTGCAAAATGTTGGTTGGTTGGTTGAGTGTGCTTTTGTAGTCTGGTTGGAGCCCAAAACAAAGTGCAGATTGCTATGAAATTTGCCACATTGCTGAATAGCCTCAAAAGTATTGCTTATCTTGAATTTGGCACAAATTGATCAATATTGTGATCCACAAAATTACAATTTTTCGAATTTATCGATCTAACACTCGCCATTGTACATTTGGAATTCTGAATAGTTAAGGAATTCTGACGAAGCATCTACTGTGTAGCTGGTAATCAAGAGAACTTTTAAAAAAAAAACGGCAAAATAAATCATCGTATCTTCCTTGCAACTGACAATCTTTTTTCACACAACTCTACGAAATAATAACATTTGATTGTAACACTTTAACCACTAGAGGAAGACAAGCATAAGGAAAAAAACAGAATGATTCGTTAACGATCACATTCGTTTCATGTGAAAAAGAATGCTTGCAGGAATTCAGCCAACCTGGCAACCAAAGTGGCGTTAACACTATCAACGGGAATATCAAATGTGAAACTCAAATTGCTGCTGAAGAAGGAAATCGCTCATATAAAACAACGGTATACAGCATACTACATGTTTATATCACAACATGGACTAATAATTTGGCTTCGTATTTTAATTTTAAGATTCCTGGATTGCTATGGAAACTGCATTCTCCATTCCGTGTTCCAAGAAAAAATAAGCCTAACCTCAAACGCAATAGGCCTAATTCCTTTACTGTTATTGCTTACAAAACTAAAACGAGAGATAACAATTCTTCATACTCATACTTAATGTAGTTTTCTTTTAAATTAAAGCTACATTACACCACCTTTCCATAGTCTCTCTCTTGTTATCCAAATTGAGTTGTAGCTGTTTAATATCACAAATCAAGGTTTCAATATTTTTCAGATTTACTTCTGTTAAGAAAATTATATCCCAGTTTGAATTTTGATTTTCTAATGCTATAATAAATTCATCGCAGTTTATTAACGCATTTAATATTACAGTGTAAAATTGTTAAGGTTTTTAGATGAATTTAAGTTATATTTAACAAGATCCTCAATTTCAAAATACACTTCATTACTCTTTTTTATTATTCAAGACTTCATGTACCATAATTGTTACTGAGTAATTTGATGTCCTCTTCTGATTTTATAACAACATTCTTCCTTGAATTTTCATCATTAATTTGTCATGTTTAACCCAAACTCATTTCACATTGATTCCTCTTGCGAATTCTGTCATCTTCCAGAACAACTGTTTAAAATAGGGAGACATTTTCAGTTATGTATATATTGTTAATATTTCCATTATCAAGGATTCTATTGTTAGTAATAACGTTTATTTTTTTTTCGAACCTATCATCTCTCACATCTATATTTTTAAATTGAATGATTATTGATGCTGGCTTATTCTTGTTTTTTTGTATTCAATCTGGGTATCATATCTATTTGATGCTTTTTGAAGTTTCTTTAAGCCAATCAGCCATGAAATTTTTTCTAATATGTTGCGCAGATTTTCATTTTCAGTGCATTTGTTTTATGTTTCTGCTGTATTTGTTCAGCAGCTTTCATATCGTTTTGCTTTCCCTCAATTCTGCCTTCTTACTTACCTTATTTTGACCCACTTCCTCCCATTGCCGTTCTCTGGCTTTTTTTTTTTCATTATTTCATTTTCCGGTTTTATTATTATATTATTATTATTATTTCATCAATTGTTTTGTTTATGTAGTCGATTGCCCTTAAAACATCAATGACTTCTTGCTTTATTTTCTTGGTTTTTCCTTTGTTTCTTTCATTTCTCTTCTTCTGTTTGTTAGTTTCATATCATATTCTTTGTTCATGTGTACTGAGAGAAGAAAGATTTCTTCTGCTTATAAGGTAACATTAGAAATAATATTTAAGTTGGTTATGTCATTTATATAAAACAAAAATAGTTTTGGCCTTAATATCGATCCTTGTGGTACTCCAAACGTCACTTCATTCCAGGTACACACTTCGTTGACCGTTGATTTTAACACACGTTTTATTTGTCCGCTAGTTCACAAGTAAGCCATGAATTTTACCTTTAAAGCCTGACTCTGACTTATAAAGTTTGTTCATCAAAATCTCTTTATCTAGTGCATCAAACGTTTTTTTTTTTAAGTCGATGGCAATAGCAAGAACATGTTTTCTTCCATCAAGCGCCTTATTAATAATATTTTGTTGTCTGTTTGCAGAAGTGTGTCAACAGTCCCATTCCTAGTTCTCGGAAGCCGGATTGAGAAATGTTTCCAATTCGGTTTCCAAGAAATGTATTGGACTATTTACACACTTAAGCAAATAGACAACAAAATTAATAAAGTGCTTAACGGAAGTAAACATGTTGTTGCTATTGCCAACGACTTAAAAAAAAACCTTTGACACACTAGACACAGAGATGTCTTAAATTTTATATTTCTTTAAGAATGCAACAATTATATCCGAGAAGGATTTCTTGGTAATTTTATTAGGTGCATATAGTACCTTATTCGGCGGTAATTACTCTATTCATTCTGGTTACCTTTTTGTTTATATATCGATCTAAGTAATTGTTTTTTTTTTCCGGTTTTGTAGTGTAAATTTTAGTTTCATTCATAGCACGTAATAAAAATTACTATGAAGTTGGTTGTTTGTCTTTCGATTGCTTGGAGTGATCCATGGTAAAACCGTCATATTCATTTGACTTTTTATTATTTAATTTATTCATAATAAACATAATACTGTAGAAATTTGTTTTATTATTTGTACAGTCTACGCAGTTTGTGTTATTATTTTTCTTTTTATATTTGTTTATACTGTGTTGATTGTTGTTGGAGGATTTTGCATTAGGGATTTTGTTTCTGTAGAATTTGGCAATAAATTCGTTGAATAAATTTGTACTCTCAGAGTCAGGGAACGCTCTTTTTAAGTGTTCATCAAAATTTCTTTTGTCCTATTTAGATTTGCCACAAACATCATTATTTTCCTTCCGAATTTGTGTACCATCATTTTTATTATTTTCAAGATTTTCGGTAATGTTATTTTTGTAATTTTAATGTCATTGGTAAGTTAAACTTGTTCTTTTAGCATTTTGTAATTTTCAATTTGTGCAAGGCTTGGGTAGTTGTTTTATATTATGCCTGAGTCTATTTCGTTGTTTCTGATTGTATTTAAAAGATCGATATTCATCCATTTGGTTTTGAAGAAATTCTTGTTTTTTTCGTTTTTCTCCCATTTATCTTATTCAAATTATTACATATGTTTCTTTCGTAAATTGAGTTCAATTTCATCATTAATTTGGTTTGTGTCTGTGTATGCAAGCTTCGCATAAGGCGCATGAAGTCCTAGAAAGTGCTTGATTTCGTTAAGAAAATTTTCAAGGCCTTGAATTCCTTGAAATTGTTAACTACATCCTTGAAAATCTTTTAATTTCATATTTTTTGTTCTAATTTTAAACAATGCTCTGAGCAAGATGACAAACTTGCAATTTGTTTAAAATTACGTGAATGTTTGTCATAAAATGTTTTAGGCCTACATTTTTGTTGGTTTATGATTTTTCATAAATAATTGTTTACTGTGCTAGAGAAACGAATCGAGGTTGTAAAGCTACGGAAAAAATGCAAAGGAAAACGCTAGGGCAAAAAGCCATCGGAGAAAACTTATCTTGGCGAAAGGCCTTACCCAGCATTATGAGCCAAGGTAACTGACCTAAACTAATCTAGAACACCAACAACACGAGAAAAAAACCACAAAACAATTTCTTTGCCTCCAGCTTTTTTTCCTACAGTTGATTAAAGCATGAATATATTACTGTTTGATGAGAAGTTGTTGGCTCTTCCCCAGTAAACAAGACTTATTTAAAGTTGAGCAGCCTTATTTGAGCAAGTTTCTTGTTTAATAAAGGACCTTGCAAAAAATTGTGTTAGTCTTGACAAAACCTTTGAAAAATTATACTGAATTTTGAAAAAGTCCTTGAAAAGTGCTTGAATTTTTTTAGTGCGATCTTGTGCAAACCCTGTGTATGCATTATGGGAATTCCAGGTTTTTTTTTATTATTGTAAGATGATCCCTTCGTTGTTTGAATTTATTTTTATATTGCTTTTGACTAGGTTTGTATTTATTTTTATATGGTCGAACTATTCCATAGATGTACTGCTGTAAAATCATGATCAGCCAACTTTATTTTAACAACATAGGATTTATAATTCCAATTTTTTAGCTAACAATATATTAGGTCTATTAAGATTTTACGACTGTATTAATTTGTTCTTGCCTCTCTTGTCGATGAGATAATAAGAGGAGAATCTTAAGTATTAGCCATACAGTTTTCAAAATGATCAATATTGCACTTCTCAGTTGAGTCGTGATATTGAGGTTATAATCTCCGAAAATTATCAGTTTAATACTTTTATCTGTGCGCTTTTGAAGTTGTCTTAAGTCATTTAAAATTTGAAACAGCTGAAGACAGTCTTTTTTTTGTGTAGGCCTAATGCTACAAGTTCAAATTTCCGATTATTCCATAAAAACCTAAACGTAATCGCTTCGTTTTCATCAATATCATGATTTAAGCAATTTAGTTCTTTTAAATTATGTTCCCGGATATAATAATAATTTAATTAATGGTACGGAACACAATGCACGCAGCTCAAAGGGCCTACTATGTGCGCAACTCAAAGTCCATCAAAAGTACTATGAAAACCACCTAAAACAAACATTTACAATCTCGACTTAGGAATACCACGTAAGTCGTACTAAAACCTGGAACATTATCATCAAAACTAACAAAATCCAAACGTCTCAGATAATAATAATAATAATCAATATTTTAACACGTTAAAAACATATAACCATTTGACCTTCATTACTTCAATAACCTTTTTTTTTATTTCACTTTTGAAATTATTTAAAGTTCTCAAATTTAATTGTAGCCTATTGAAAACCTTAGGTAAAGGTATGCTTGTCCCCTTTGACCATATTAATTCCTCCAAACTGATAACTTAGGTGATAATAATAATAATAATAATAATAACAATAGTAATGCAGTTGTTGCTACTTCAACTTGACGTAGTGGAAGATGTTGACAGTTCATAAATTACGTCGAACCGCCAAGCATTGAATTAAAATATCAAACAATCACCATCATCTATTAGGTTATGGGTCAGCTGGGTCAACCACCGGGTCTGGCTGCTGACCTGGTTGCTTGCCCAAAATGTTGACCAATGATATCGTAGTAGACCGGTGACCACTCCAACTCTGTTCAAAGCTTATCCCTCTACCCTACAGTTGGCAGCTAGTGGGAAATAGGGAAGATAGCTCCGAATGAGGCTAAAGAGGGCGTGGTTTAAAAGAGGAGTTTTTTTTTTGGTCCGAATTTACTTAAATTTTGTAATGTTCCCACAACAAATCTGGGAAGAGTAGGAAAACCGTCGCAAAGACTTGCAAATCTTTGTCTGGTGGTATCCTTGCCATCATTTATTTCTACAGGGCTTATTTTCCTTCGCTAAAGAGTTGCATATAAAAAGAATGTTGCAATCCCATGCAGAAGTACGGTAAAGAAGAGAACCTTATACTGCAGCAGCACTTTAAACTACATCGACAGTTCAGGTGATGGGGAAGGTGATGACACCTGTGATGATTCTCAAGCATGAAAAGGATCAGCAGAACGGGCATGGAAATTACCAGTGGTCCCTTCAGAAAATATTTTCTAGGTATGAACCCGCTCTATTCTCAAATGATGAAGACAAGACTCACCAGAAACCGCACAGTAACCTAACCGACTTTTTACTAGCAGACATCTGAATGAAAACCCGCCTCTTCAATCACCTAGAGTTCATGGAAGCAAGCGCGTTTTAATAAAGCTACGTTCGATTAAATCCATACTCGTTAAAAAGCCCTCTAAAAGTTCTCTGACTTGGTTATCTGGCTGCAACGCTTTGGCTGGAAGGTGAACTTGTCCCGGACCTTAAATCGTTCTTATGATGTATTGCAAGTAAGACGATGCATTGCAGGAAAGCCGGTTTTTGCCGCTGTGCGAAAGATGACGTGTTCCCTTTTCCTACCCAACCAATCAGATTCAGCATGCTTCATTTTCATAGATAAAGCAGGTTATCACAGTTAAAGCGGTACTAGGAAGTTAGATTCACGTTCGCCCTTACGTTGATGTAACTAGATGGTTTTAAGTAAGACGTAGTAGAATAGAATACAACTCATCCGAATTCTATGTCATAAACACCTCGAAAAATAATCACCCAAAACAATCAAACAAAACGATCAAAACAATCAACCAAACAACTGATTGCTGACAAAGTATTTGTGAAAGACCACTTTTATTTGTGGACGTGCATGGGAGTCCGTAATAAACTTACGTCTCCCTTTACTTAAGTCGAACCAGTCTTACGTCTCTTCCATGTACTGATGGGAATTGATTAAGCAATAAACCAACAAGTAGTGAAAAATCACACCATAACAGCGCACATAATTATAGTTCTTTCAAACATTTATTAGCAGTTTCCTTGCGTGCTTCAATTTCTTCGTATTATCTCAACTAAAGATCGGCATGAAATGCAATTCGGTACATCAATTTACTTGTTCAAAAGTTCGTATGAGTTCTGGATAAGCTAAAGAAAAGTAAAGAACCCTTACTTTAAAGAGTAAAACTGATCCGTGATTGCTGTCTTTTCTCATTTGGTCATGAGAAAACAAATGTCGTAACTTCCAAGAACTGCAGTGAAAGTCAGTGTGCGGATATCTAGAAAAAAATTCGTGTTTATTTACTTGTCTTCTTAACTGCAACTTCATTTCTCTTTGTTTACCATGCCTAATTAATTTTGTCAGCCAAAATGACGCAAAAGCCGAATGCTAGGTTTTGTTCTTCAAAATTAAGAACATAAATTTGAGAAAAAAAAAGTGGTACCCGGAGGAAAGATTAGGCAGTGTTATAATTCAACATACTATAGCTTCAGTGTAAAAACCTAAGAACACTATGAACACTATGAATCACCTTGAAACTTCACGTGTCTCAATATGCATAGGGCATTTAATGCAGGGATCCCAGTATTCGGAATTACGGGATATTGTAGAAAGCAAATACGTTATATACAAACTGGTGCAGATAAACTGGCTGGATTTTAAACGTACTATTCCCTTTAGAAAAAGAAAGAAACCTAGTAAGGTGAGGGATAAACCCGGGGATTTGGGTTGAGTAACCTTAAACCATTGCAGGGGGCCGAGATAACGTTCAGTATAATCCAAAATTGTTTTGTCAATAGGAATTGTCTGCAGTGTTATTGTCACGGATTTTACGTCTGCAATCATTTACCCAAAAAAGGAAACATTGTTGCAATGAAAATTACACCGTGCAATCATTTACCCAAAAAGGAAACGTTGTTGCAATGGAAATTACACCGTGTAATCATTTACCCAAAAAAGGAAACGTTGTTGCAATGGAAATTACACCGTATAATCATTTACCCAAAAAAGGAAACGTTGTTGCAATGAAAATTACACCGTGCAATCATTTACCCAAAAGGGAAACGTTGTTGCAATGGAAATTACACCGTCACCATTGTGATTAAATTCTAGTTGCGAGAATGCGGAAGGCTAGCAGGTAAAGCTAGCTCGTAAGCCAACAAATCGCAGACAACCAACTCCCCATGATCAAAGTGAACGAAAAGATGCACCTAAAGAGCCAAAAAGCAAGAGATCGAACATAGATTCACCAACATCGTACAAATATTAATACAGATCTGATGCAACTAATGAGCCACAAGTTGTTGGGGAACCAGGGCGGTTCATCAGGTGCACTCAGCCATTCCTAAAACTGGCTAACTGTCCTTGGCCTGGCTGCACTCATGGGGGTTAATTTGTTCTTGTTGTAGGCGGACAAATTTATTATGTGTAATTATGGGCTAATGTATGTTGCATTTTTTTTGGGAAAAGTAGTTGTCTCATAAACATAGTTGGCGGGATTTATTTTTATTGCAGACCGTACGAGGTTTGGCATAAAGAAGTGCCCGTAGAGAGTCCGACTCCAGAGTGTCTATCATAACACTCCCCCATGTTCCATCTAGGTCGTGACCCCATGAGGCCATTTGTCAAGGGAATAGTCGTAATTCCTTTCATGGCTAGCGTACGTATGCTAAAAAAGGTTTACGATGTCTTAAAGTACAATACAAGGGAAGTTTTTAGCCACTAAAACACCTTCAAATTTAATGCAGCCAAGCGTTTTCACCTAATAAGTCATCATCAGGGCTAAAAGGGAAATCAGAACCAAATAATCATCTTTTAAAGCATTAAAATATAAACGCACTTCTCCCACAAGGCGCCACTTCGGCTGTCAGTGATCTTTGTTGGTTATGGCGGTTCCCACCAGAGAGAGGAATTGTTGTGGTAGTGGGAAAGCACTGGTTTGAGTTTTAGCAGTTAATGGTTTACACTTGACCAGATGAATAGTGAGTGTTGATTGTTCACATTTTTTGGTATGTATGCAGAATGTAGGAGAGTGTGTTTATAATTTAATGCTTTGAAAAATGCTTATTTGGTTTTGTTTTCCCTTTAACCGTGATGATGCCTTTTTAGGCGAAAGCGCTTGACGACATTAAATTTGACGGTGTTTTAATGGCTAAAATTTCTCGTGTAAATAGTATGCTGCGTCGAATTTTAGACAATAAGTATCACCCATGTTTTGATTGATCCAAACAATCTACTTCTGTCGAAGAGCAGAATTGAAACGACCTTGATGTGAGGAAGATGGCTCACTTCCTCAGGACAAGACCAACTGAGAAAGTAATCGTGTGTTTCGCCTTTCAGCTCCGCATCAATTGTTGTGCAGGTCGGGATTTTAATCCTATAATTAGCATGACTTTGGTAAAAAAGATTTTGACGATGTCTCACAAACAGTCTTGAAGCCGTGAACCGAAAACCGCAGCGAAGCCACGAAGCAAGAGCTACAACATGGATACTCTCACGTCCTACGGATTTGTATGCACTCCTGGCATTGTTTATTATTTTTTTTTTTAACCTTAAGTCAACCGAAGCAATTTCATGCTTATGGCTGAACCGGCTCAATTTTGAACATTACCAGTGTTTTTAGAGAAAGGAAACATCCGGTCATCATAGAGGCCGAAAGATTGTCCAGAGTTGGCCAAAATAAGTTCCCATAGCTGCTGAAGGAGCATGGTAGCCTCTCATGCTACCCTGGCCGCCAGTGCTAGCGGGGACGTTGCGAAGATCCCCTTTCCAAGGGTTCGACCAGATCCACAAACCTCCACCAAGCAGGTTGAGCTCTCTCAACTCTCAGCCACGATAAGAGTGATGAATTATAATTCTAGAATTTTCACATCTGCTACATGTTTTTAGCTAATTACTTCTTTAGTGACATAAAATGGCTTCGACAAATAAGAACTATTAAAAGTTTTTCTCTTTCTTTTTCTATAGCCAATGTAACTTTTTAAACCGCAGCCCATTTTCCACCCTCCTGTTCTTCGTTTTTTATGTCCCTGTTGCCGATACGATTCTTTGTTAGTTCACCCAAAATAGAAGACAAATCATCACGGCAACAATATATCTAGCGAGAGCCTTGCAGGTAACCAAAATAAAAAGAACACAATTATGGCCGTTTCTACACCGTCCAGTCTTCATCGAGGAAAGCAGTAAACAACCAAGCCAAGAAGCGTTGCTTGTTGTATAGGAATATCTATTTTTGTGAAATCTGCGAAGATGCGTTAAACCTTACTAAGCAATGCACTGGATTAAGCTAAACGGTTGTAAACAGGATCGTGTGGATGAAGGAACTGGTCAGTATTTACGTCGGGGGGGGGGGGGAGAGGGAATGGCGCAGGGCAGAGGAAGGGAAAATGTGCACTCCAAATTATTGACGACCCTTTTTCCCAGACTCAGAACGAAACGACTACCTTCCAAGACCCCGAAAAACAAGCGGTTACAGTGACTACCTAGTCGCATGCGGTACAGTTCCGCCACTACCTATGGTGAGGCGCACACCCTCTACCACACATTGCAACAGCTATAATCTAAAAGCACTAACCATCAGAATTACTGGTTAAAAATGTGTTTGCTTTAAAGCTTATTTTACATTTCACGCGTAATTGTCAGTTTTTAGGCCTAATTCTTACCAGCAGCTTTAATTACGTAAGCATCAGCTAAGAGAGATTTGGATTGTATAGTAAGCCTATTCATTTGTGTCACATGGTGCGCCTCCGGGCACAAAGTTACAGTGTTAACAACGTAACGCCCAATGTGTCCTATATAGATCAGTGGTAATATGATTTATCTTCCTTTGGTGCGTTATTGAAGAAAATGTTGGCCTTCTCGCACCAGATGGACTGCACCTTTCACGTCATGGAAAGAGCGCGCTCTCCTGTGCAATAATGCGATACTGGTTAAGGCATCCTATTTTTGATGGCTTTTACTCACTTGAGGGAAACGAATAAGCCTTAACCGACATGATCTTTGTCAAAATACTGGCCTGACTGACGCTAGACTCTATAAATACTGCGAGTTGAATTCCACTCAGTCTACTTCATGCTGTGGTGTACCGACTCTTCTAAATCTTTGTGAACGTTTTAAACATAATATATGTCGAGTAACACCATCAAACCCTACTATACAATGTGATGTGGAAACTAATTCAGCCAATTTCATTTCAGGTTGTCTGATTAATGCACAAAGTGCAACGGGGAAACTGCCTGAGCTTCACGTGTTGTTGTCGAGTCTACAATATGATATTATTGTGATAACCGAGACCTGGTTTGATTGTACTATCTCGGATCGCATGTTGATCCACGATTGCCCTTATTCGGTCTTTCGAAGGGACCGTGGCAGCCGCGGGAGTGGGATCGCAGTATTCGTACGGGATTATATTGAGGTTGGTTCCTTCTCAACTGCATCCGAATCTGAGTCCCTTTGTCTTATCCTTTAAAAGTGAAACTTACTTGCTGTTATCTGCCTCACGGTGAGGATATTGTCCAGATTGAAAATCTTTGTAACTATCTTCGATTGACAGTTGACCCAACTTGCACAAATTTAATTTTGGGGACTTTAACCAATCTTATATCGATTGGAGGTCACACTCCTCATCAAATGCAGCCCAGCAGTTATTTCTTGACTGCACTATGGCTCTTGGTCTTGATCAGCTGGTTGCCAAGCCAACCAGGAGCAACAACATATTAGACTTAATCTTGGTGGATGATGAACGTACTGTGTTCGATGTGGACGTCCATACCAGCTTTAGCACAAGCGATCACTCAAATGTTATTTTTAAATTAAGTCATAGTGAATCACATATTAAGAGTGCTGATTCAAACACTGCTTTTTCAAGGAAAATTAACTTCCATACACTATGGACCGATCTTGAGTGCGTTGACTGGAACTCACTGCTTGGTATCCATGAAACCACAAATGCTAAATGGATAGCGTTTTAAAATTTACTGAGTGCCCTCTCCAAAAAATCGTGCACTTATCGTAGAATTAATAAGAACCCAAAACCGTTTACTACTAAGGAAATTAGGAAACACTTAATAAATAAAAAGAAACTCTGGAAACGCTTGCGTGCAAATAGAAATGAGACAACTCTCAGTCAATATAACGCCTGTGCTAAATTAATTAAATCACTCTGTAGAGCACACATGATAAGCTGTGAAAATAAAGTAATTCTTGACGGTAATGTTAGTTCACTTTACAAGCATATCAGGAAGAAAACTCAAACTCATTCTAAGATACCACCTCTTTATTTTGATAGCAAACTACTGACTAACGCTCTGGATAAAGCTAATGCGTTAAATAAAACTTAATAAAAACTTGTTAATAACTTCGCTCATGATAATTTCCTAAATCCACCTCCAGAGAGCGAAAACCAGTTCTTCGTAGAACCAATTCCTAGTGTCAATAAACTTTTTATAACACGCGAAACTGTACGTAAACATTTGACTAACCTTAAAAACAGCCATGCTATCTGTCCTGGTGGTTTTTCTTCATACTTCTATAAGTCACTTGTATATGAGCTGTCTGAACCGCTCACTTTGATTCTGAAATCATCTATTGAATTAGGCACTGTACCAAATGATTGGCGATTGGCATGGGTTACCCCTATATTTAAAAAGCGAAACACATCTGATCCAGCAAACTACCGTCCAATCTCGTTAACCTGCGTCCCCTGTCGTTTGCTTGAACGTATTATCCGCGACCATATTCTAAAACATCTTAATAAATTCAAGTTAATCCCAGATGATCAATTTGGCTTCCTACCAGGTCGGTCGACGATTTCTCAATTACTACACTGTTTAAAAGACAGGACTAAATCAATCGAGGAGGGTACACCGGTTGATCTTATCTGCATTGACTTTGCCAACGTTTTGATTCGGTCGTACTTTCGAAGCTACTTTTTAAACTACAAAAGTTTGGTATTGGTGGGAAAATATTATGTTGGATAAGAAACTTTCTAAGCTTTCGGTCCCAATCAGTGGTAATGGCAGATTCACTTTCGGAACCAGGTTTAGTTAGCAGTGGCGTTCCACAGGGATCTGTGTTGGGACCCTTACGGTTTGTTATTTTTATCGCTGACTTGAACAACCAAAGTGATGGTGTAAAGATGCCCAAATTTTGCTGACGATGTAAAGGTCTATCGGGGCGTTGGCAATCAGCTGGATTCTGCTCTCCTCCAGACGGCTGTTGATGATGTGAATAGTTGGTCTTTAAAATGGCAGCTCCCAATAAATATCTTTAAAAGCCAGGTGATTTCATTAGGAAGAAAAAAACAAAATTTGTCGTATGAAATTGATAATACCATTTTGAACACTGAAGACAATATTAAAGACCTGGGAGTCCACTTATCTTCAAACCTCAAATCTTCAACCCATTGTAACCAAATCACCTTTAAGGCAAAATGGATGGGCTACATGATGAAACGATGCTTTAGCTCTGGTGATGTTTCTACATTGGTCAGGGCCTATAAAGTCTACGTTAGACCAATTGTGGAGTATGCGTGTCGGTTCTGGTGTTCATACCTTGTCAAAGATATCATGAAAATTGAATCAGTGCAGAGGTCATTTACAAAAACTTTACGGGGTTGTTACAATCTGTCTTACCAACAACGTCTTAAGTATCTTCACCTTGAGTCCCTTGAATATAGGCGTCTAATAGCAGACCTATGCTTAACTTACTCCATTTTGCGTGGGTTTACCGACATGAACCCTTCTCAATTTTTTAATGTTCGTGGTAATAGCTATACCAGAGGCCACTGCTATAAACTAACTGTTGCAAGGACTAAATTAGATTGCACTAAGTTCATTTTTGCAAACCTTGTGGTTGGCCCGTGGAACTCATTGCCATCCGAGCTGGTGACAGCTAGTAGCATACGCCAGTTCAGTCGGGTCTCCGTAGGTTGGATTTGTTTGTATACCTCAAGTGTTTTTAATATGTTTAGCATTTAGCTTCTTTTGTTTTCCTTTGTTTGATATAATAGTATTTGCTCTCTGACTCGGCAAATTATTTATTTGCCATGTATTTCTTTTCGTATTTTAAAAATTTGGGATAGCGTATCCAATGAGATCCCTTTCTGTATTCTCTTTACCTGTTTTTATTATTATTATTATTTTAATATTTTAATATTTTAATTTTATATTATTTTAAATTTTTATTATCTTTATTAAGATTGTCAATAATGGTTTAATGGGCCAAGTTTTAAACTACGATGCATTTTATTCATTTATATATATTTTGTTAAATTTTATTATATTTTATTGTATTGAAGAAATATTGACAATGATACCCGGCTTTTCCCTCCACTTGTCCCTCACGTTTGGCGATGCCATCGGGGACCATTGTATCCCTGGTAGGTCTAACCTTGGTGGTAAGGCATTCGTGACCCCAACCCAATACCATATACCCTTCCTGTGCAGCCGAGCCATCATCTTTGTTTTAATGTTTTAAACTTTTAAACTTTTGTAATTTATAATTTTTAGTTTTAACATCGGATGGCAGTCAGTGGCCACCAGGTCCTTGCCATTCCGGTTGCATTTGCAACAAACTTATATATTATTATTATTAGTAGTAGGGAATTGACGGTAGACACACTGTTGATGAAGCCAGCAACGACTCGCAGCAACGTGACGCATCCGTGGTACCATGATTTTATGCTTAATTTTTATTTTTAGGTCTAATATTTTTAACTGCTGCTTTAATTTCGTAAGTAGCAGATAGGCCTAATGGAGAAGTTGGTTCGACAATAAGCCTATTCATTCATGCAACAATCCTTTTCTTCGCGTTTCAATTTGATGATCAAATGTTATTATTTAATTTAGTTACGTCGAAGAAGTCTATTAGCTATAAAGAAGTGACAATGTTTTAATTTGCCATGCTGTTTAACTAATTTCTCACACTGAATCTAACGTTGTAAACTGTGGTCATCTCTATCTGGTACCATTGCGTTGCGAAGCTGAAAAAAACGGCGGACGGATGGACAAAGTCGTTGCAATACTCTTCTCAGTCGGTACGGCTGTACAGAAGACTAAAACCACACCGCCCTGCCCAATGTCTTAAGATATTCTGCCGCCCACCCCAACCATTTTCAGGTTAAGTATGCATTTTCAGGTTAGGTGTAGATGAAAACCTGTATCCGTTTACCTGTATTTCCTCTGGATTAATTTTAAAATAACATTTCTCATCAACTGGTTCCCATGGTCTATATCAGCTGGTTCCATGTCTTAAAAGTGTGTTCTTGACAACATTCAAAGAACTGTTCTTCTTTAAACCATCGTTGGCCGAGATTCATGATTCATGAGCGTAGAATAACCTCTGATAGAAGAGATGCATGTTGGAAATGAGGGAATTGGAGTCAGCATGTCCATGCCCTTCACAACATCGCAACACGTGCAACCTGAAATTACGGCATGGTGCAAATCTTTTTAGAAAGTGATTTCAAAGAACTATTCACCGAACGACACTAGAAATAAAGTCAAAATCTTATAAATCTTATAACTTTTTCCTCCAAACAAAGTAAACATCTACATCTCAGGAGATTTCGTGCACCCTAGAGACATTTTCAACTGTTTTCACGTTTGTTTTTTAACATTTTTCTCCAGTTTGGTCAGTGTTTTTTTGTGCAATCACCTCCTTGGTCAGTGTTTTTTTTGTGTGATCACCTCCTTATTCAGTGTTTTCGTGTGTGATCACCTCCTTGGTCAGTGTTTTTTTTT
>JAHWFP010163991.1:0-29532 GCA_023313725.1 Lithobius niger
TCACAGCACTTTTAACAGTATGTTTCGTAACGTACTGTATTTTTATATGTTACTTTTTTAATAACCAGACCAATTTATGAGTAATATTTCTTAGAAAATGTTTCACTCCTGACGGTGACGAAAAAACCACAATGGCATCTATTATTTTATTGTTATTCCTACACATTTCACGTTAATTTATTTGCATTTGAAATACGGTAACATAACGCAACTAAATAAAAAAAAGAATACCTAACGGAATATAACACTATATCCATTCAACACTTGTCAATTCCAAACCAATTCTGCTTTTAAATATTAACCAATTCTTCTTAAAAACGAAAACAAATTATTTGGTGGATAACTCTCACCCTACCCGATGAAGGTTGCCTCCTAGCGAAGCCTAATGCTAGCCATATGCTGACACAACCGTCTGCTATATTTTTGAATATTTTAAATTTATTTGGCAGACAGCTCTCACTCTACCCTATGAAGATTGCCTACCTGAGAAGCCTAATGCTAGCCATGCTGACACAACCATCTGTCGTATTTTTTATTTTTTAAATTTATTTGGTGGATATCTCTCACCCTACCCAATGAAGGCAGTTGCCTCCCAGAGAAGCCTAATACTAGTCATGCTGGCACAACAGTCTGTCATATTTTTGATTATTTTTAATTTATTTTACCGAATCATTGTTCAACATTTTGAAGTCATCGTCATCACGCAAACATCCATCATGGTTATATTCTTCAATATATTCATTATTTTGAATTTATTTGTTTATTTGTTTACATGTTTATTTATCAGTAATGGAGCCCATTTGGCTCTCCGTCCTGTAATTACACGTTTATTGTCTTACCGCATCACTGTTCAAGACTCCGAAAGCATCCGTCATCGCACAACGACGAATGACCCAGCTAGCCAACAAAGGTACTCTATTTTTTGTCTTGATTGTTACTCGATTCCGAAGTGCCCCATCACCGTTCATACCGCGGAAACTCAACGCCGAAACCCCCTTCAAACAACTTCTCCTAAAAATAATTTTAAGAGAAGTTGTCTGAAGGGGCTGTTCGTCGTTGAGATTCCGGGGTATAAACGGTGATGGGGCATTTCGGAATCGAGTTACAATCGATAAACACGAGCACAGAACCCATCACCAAACAAGCGATAACAATGCTCTCTTTGTGTAAACATTGTTGCACGCACAGTCGTCTTGTTAAGCTTCTGAATTAAAGAACGTCAGCACGATGTGTTCTTTGTTGCATCCACGACTCGAACAATATGCGGTTGGTCAAAGGGTTTTAGCGAGCGTTAACCACACCCGGTCATCTGCCCGACGAAGCCCTAAGGCCCTATGTCTGCAACACCCGGAATGGATCCTCAGGAGGTCACCCACCCAAGTACCAATCGGGGCCAATGCTGCGTAACTTCGGCGGTTGGTGTAAGCAGGATAACAAACGGCGTCTTGGGAGTTCTGGCAACAATAACTCGTGGCTGCGCCACTCGTTGATTGTTGGCAGAACTCACTCACCGCCGTTGGGTATCCTATGCATAACCTATTCCTGCTCTTGAAACCAGACGTGGTTCACATGGTGGAATGCCACATGCATCGAAATTGTTATTTGTTGTTATCAACTGTGAGGTCATTGTCATAACATTTCAAACTCGTCTGCTTTTCCTTGGATGTTTTTAGCTGTAAACGTCTTTTATCAGCCAGTTTAGATGATCTCAGTACTATACAACAATGCTTGTAACAATGCAACAAGCTTTATACCTTCATCCCAGGACTGGAGTACTGAGATCGACAAAGCATTCGTACAACAAAGAACGAATTATCCTGAAGTTCTTTTCCTCGGAAAGGTTGACAATGCGACTGTGCGTGCAACAATGTTTGCACAAAAAAACTAATCCTAATGCCGATTTTCACCTTCAGTGAACAAAGACGATGTTGCAGTAGCAATGACAGTGAATGCGCTTTTCAATTGTTACGCGACTGGGTGATAAATATAGGTTATACCCGCTTTCCTCGTACTGAGCTCAACCATGGCTCGGCCCCTGCGGGGCCTCGACATTGTTAATCTCAGTATTCGATGCTCCTAATGTTTCTGTTTTCTGAAAAATATCTTCGGACTTGGCCACGGCGGATGGATAATCTACCTTTCGTCTTAAGGAAAATTGAGATAACCCGTTTAGTCGAATGGTCGCCAGGCGTGACAGAAATTGCTGCGTCCGCCCTGCGCATTGCAGATTTTCGGACTTAACAATCGCCAATTCAACACCGTGACGCCTGTACCATTGAAAAAAATGAGATCAACAGTAAGATTCATGAAGCTGAAGCAAGGTTGCCGACCATCTTGCCGGTTATTATACCGGTTAGGCAGTCTTTCGTCACCTCTTTCTGAGGGGGGGGGGGGCAGGATTGAGGCTTAATGGCGTGTTGACAGCATTTTAATACTGTTTCCATTTGAAGAGCATTTTTTCCCTGAAAAGGGAAAAATTCACAGTAAGTGGAAGCGCTGTAAATGTCAATAATGGATAAACTCGGGAAAAGCAAGCCTGTACTTCAAAAATGATAACCGTACAGTCACGCATGGGGAGAGGGAGAGGGGAGATCCAGCGCAGACGGATAAGAGGCTCCATAAATATGGAACATAACCGTACATTGTAGGGCCAGACGTAAAAGTCGACGTGCCAGTGTTTTCGCGCAACAGTTTTAGCACCGAAATGTATTTACGTACCACAATATCGCAAAAACGAAATCACGGAATGCAGCTACAGCTCACAAAAACGTCATAAAGTCACGAAGGAGGAGGAGGAAGGACGGCGGGCGGGAGGGGAAGAGTGTGAGGATCAAGATATATTATGTGTACTTCTTTTGTCCGTTCGTGGCGCGTTGCAAACTGAGGTCCGGCTCTCGTGTTCACCACAGCAATGTCCGGCCTCACGTGCTGGTTGGTGTCAAGTCCAGGCGTGCTCAATTCATCACTGTAGTCGCCTTTACAAGCCAGTCGATTTGCGTTGTGAGAGAGAGAGAGAGGGGCTGGAGAGGGTGCAAGTGGGCGCTGGCTGCTACCGACATCCCTAATATCACGGCTGAGGGAGTCGTTCTGAGGTAAGGCGCAAGGTGGCGCAGCGGTCACCACAACCCAGCTAAACATCAAAACGCGATTTGCAACCCAATACCGCCCGAGGCCACTTCACTTGGGTCCGCCAAGACGTCACCGCACACGTCCCAGGCCGGAAAGAGAGGTGGGGTGGGGCAACGGGTGGGAGCCGCACGATGGAGTGCTGGCTTACAAAGCCTTTTATCACGCGGCTCAAGAAGTACGGGCGAAGTTAGAGGCTCAAAATAAGTAAAAGCCAAACGTGAAATTTAAAGTTGAAGAGGAACGTAATTGAATTTTGTTCGAACAGACGAACAGAATGGTTTGTGCTGGGAAAACCGTGCATTATTTTTTACGCGCCTTAAAATGTTTATTTTCTGCCCAAAACGTTAAAGTAGAATATTCAGTTGTATTTAGAATTTTCTGAGTATCTGGTTATCATTTAAAGGGCACATTTACATTTGTTTATCACAGTATTAGGCATTTTTAACTCTTTAAATACAAAAAGGACCATTAAAATCCGTTGCATACAGTATTTTACGCAATAAAAAAGACAGAATTTGTGTTTTCTTGAAGGGCAAATTATAAGGTGACCCTGAGCAAAGCGAGCAGCCACACCAGAGTGGTCAGTGTCTTCGTCTCAAAACCAAGTGAATGCTGATTCCAATCCGAAAACTGACCTTAAAAAATACTGCAACTTTATGCATGCATCAAAGGGTTAAAATCAAACATCACAGCATCTTTTCAGATCAAACATAATAATAATAATAAACAAGCGGCTACAGCGACTACCTAGTCGCATCCGGTCTTCTGTACAGTTCTGCCACTACCTGTAGTGACGCGCATTTCTCTATCACGCATTGCAACAGCTATCTCTTATTATATAATCTAAAAGCAGTAACCATCAGAATTTTCCGTTAAAAAAATGCGTTAGCTTTTAAGCTTATTTTATATTTTAGGCGTAATTGTCAGCGTTTAAGCCTAATTTACAACTTTCATTTCGTAAGTAGGAACTGACGGAGATTTGGATTGCATACTGTAAGCTTATACATTTTTGCAACACGGTATGCCTCGATCCGGGCACACTGTTACAGTTTTACAACGTAATGCGCAACGTAGCCTATATAGATCAGTGGTAGTAGGGAAGGGACAGGAGAGACGCTGTTGAGAAAGCCAACAGCGACTCGTAGCATCTAGACGTTGCCATGGTAACTTGATTTTAGGCTTAATTTTCATTTTTAGGCCTAATTTTTTTAATTGCATTTTTAGTTTCGCAAGTAGCAGATAGGTCTAATGGAAAATTTGGTTCGACCATAAGCCTATTTCATTCATGCGACAATGCGACAAGACTCTTAAACGAAGCTAAAATGTTTTTTTGTTTTTACGGCTGTGTTGACACAAATCCTTAGGGTTTCAATTCGACGGTGAAATGTTATTATTTAATCTAGTTACGTCGAAGAAGTCCATTAGCTATAAGGAGGTAACGATGTTTTAATTTGCCATGTTATTTAACTAACTTCTCACACTGAATCGAACGTTGTAAACAGTGGTCGTCTCCATCTGGTACCGTTGCGAAGCTAAAAAAAGCGACGGACGGACGGACAAAGTCGTTGCAATAGTCTTCTCAGCCGATACGGCTGTACAGAAGACTAAAAGAGACACTGATGAAAGCAGAGCACAATACTCGTAGTAACCTTTTTTTCTAAATGCTCACAGTTGTCGAGTCTATCACTTTTTGAGGTAGATTGTTCCAAGCCGTAATGGCACGGACAGTGAAGCAGGAGCTACCAACAGTTGTTATTGTGTGCGCGGTGTGTCTTGAGTCCTGCAAGTATTTTGTGAGCGGCTACGTCTTCCTGGAGGGGGTGGCTTTAATCGATGGCCGCCATTGTTTTTGTAACCATCTTGGATATCAACAAGGCACTCTGCTACTGAAAACGCACAATCGATTATCTGTGTTCGTTCTACGGAGAACTCAAGCTAGGCCACGGACACTATAAATAGGATGGTTTGTAAAGTTTCATAGCGTGCCCACGGGTACATTTAAAAAGAGAAAAGTTTAAATATTCGTCGCACAGTAGGTCGATGAGTTTTTTCAGCACTTGATATGTGAGGAGAAGGTCACCTCTCAGTCTATAATCTTGCAGTGTCGGGATATTGAGTCGTTTTAGTCGATCTTCATAAGTCAGATGTTTAAATCATTGAATGTGCCGAGTTACCATTCTCTGTACTTTTTCCATTTTTTGTTTGTCGCCTTCATGATAGAGGGACCAAGACTGAATGCAATATTCCAGTTTGGGGCGAATGAAGGTGGTATAAAGTTTCTTTACGATTTCAGGAGTCCAAAGAGAAAAAAATTGACCGGAGGAGAAAATAAATTCTGCGAGCAGAGTCAGTGACATTAATTATTTGCAGGTGAAATTTGAGTTGGTCGTCAACGATAACACCAAGGTCTTTGATCGAGTCAACACGTTTAATGGCCTCTCCAGCAATGGTGTAATCAAAGTCAACAGCGTATTTACCTCCAATCCTCAGGAGGAAACATTTGGATGGGTGGAAGGAAAGGCCATGGTTTTCTGCCCATTTTTCCAATGTTCAAATATCTTGTAGTATGGTGTTACCGGATTCGATAGTATCAGCTCTACCATAAATTTTGGCATCGTTTGCATAAAGTAAGATGTTAAACAGAAGACCTTCTGTGGCATGTCCTCAATGAATTTTTCGAAAAGCCAAGCGCTTAAAGTACCACCTTGTGGAATGCCAACACTTTTCATTTTCCTTCACGTGGAAAAGCTACCTCTGAAGATAACTCTTTGAAATATCTGTTACTGGCATAGTTCCAGATCCAATTTAAAATCCAATGTTAATTTTTCGGCATTTGAAGTTTTTCAAGCATAACATCGTTGGGGACAGAGCCAAAGGCATTTTTAATATCAGTGTAGATAATATCTGTAGGTATCTTTTTATTCAAGTTTTTTTCCCAGTCAGTAATGCCTTTGATGATATTAGTGTTACACAACTTGCCCTCGATGAATCCGTGCTGGGCTTGGTTCTTCGGGCCATCTTGAAGTTTATTTTCGATAGTGTTTAACATGAGTCTTTCCAAAATCTTGGCAATGATCGGGAGAAGACAAATTGGCCTCTAGTTGCTGATTTCGAGGTGGCAGCCTTTCTTGTGAACTGGTGTGATGTCAGCATACTTCCGAGCTGTAGGAGATTTTCCAGTGTCAATGACAGTTTGAAAAATAATAGTTATAGGTTTTGTTAAGGAGGAAGCACAGTTTTTAAAAAATGTGGGATGGATGCCGTCAGGACCTTGAGCTTTTCCTTGGTTGAGATTTTTAATGGCATTGTGAACTTCAGGCTCATGAATGGTTACTCTACTGCCTCTGAACAGGTCATAATTCGTGTCTGGAACAGTGTCAGGCTGAGTAAAAAATGTTCCAAAAATAGATATTTTTTTGAGGGTCGGAAGTGATAATATTGTTCTCATCTCTAATGCAAGTAATAATGTCTTTTTTCTTAGAGTTAGCATACTTGCAAAAGACCTTTGGGTCATCGACACACTTCTGAATTAATTTAGATTCATAATCCTTTTAGCATTTCTGATATCATTTGTTGTTCCATTTCTACACTGGTTATACATCTTGTTAGAGCAAACTTCACAGAATCTTTTAAGATCAAACATGACAGCATTTTTTAAGATCAAACATCACAGACTCTTAAGATTAAACATCACAGCATCTTTTCAGATCAAACATCACAGAATCTTTTAAGATCAAACATCATACCCTCTTTTAAAATCAAACATCACAGCACCTTTTCAGATCAAACGTGATAAACTCTTTTAAGATCTAACAACACAGCCTCTTTTCAGATCAAACATTACAGATTCATAAGATCAAATATCACAGAATCTTTTAAGATCAAACATCATATACTCTTTTAAAATCAAACATCACAGCATCTTTTCAGATCAAGCATCACAGAATCTTTTAAGATCAAACATTACAGACATGCTGTGATATTTGATATTAAGAGTCATGTTTGCTCTTAAGAGAGGTTGTAATGTTTGATATTAAAAGATGCTGTCACATTTGATCTTAAAAGAACCTGTGATGTTTGATCTGAAAAGATGCTGTGATGTTCGATTTAAAAAAAAATGTGATTTTTTTATCTGAAAAGTTAATATCAAATATCACAGCATCTTTTCAGATCAAAAATCACTGAATCTTTTAGATTAAACATCACAGGTTCTTTTAAGATCAAACGTGACAGCATCTTTTAACATCAAACATCACAGCATCTTATAAAATCAAACATCACATTTAAGATTAAACAGCACAACACCTTTTAAGAGCAAACATCACAGCATCTTTTAAGATCAAATGTCACATCATCTTTTAAGATCAAACGTCACATCATTTTTTAAGTTCAAATGTCATAGCATCTTTTAAGATCCAACATAACAGCATCTTTTTAAAATCAAACATCACAGCATCTTTTCAGGTCAAACATTACAACCTCTTTTAAGATCAAACATAACAGCATCTTTTAAGATGAAAATGTTACATTTTTTAAGGACAAACATCACCGCCTCTATGATCAAACATCACAGCTTCTTTAACGATCAAACGTCACAGATGCTTTTAAGATCAAGCATCGCATCATCATCTTTTCACATCAAACGTCACAACATGCTTTAAGCTCAAACATCACACACACTTTTAAGAATAAGCATCACAGCATCTTTTACGATCAAATATCACAGTATCTTTTAAGATCAAACATTCCAGACTCTTTTAAGATTAAACATCACAGCCTCTTTTAAGATAAAACATCACAGTATCTTTTAAGATAAGACAGCACAGCATCTTCTAAGATAAGTTGTCGTAATGCAGTCACAGCAACTGGATGGGCTGAGTTGGGGGGGGGGGGGGGAATGGTGAAAATGTTTAAATGTTTACTGTAGTTCATTAGTGATGTAAGAAGAACAATCGTCGTTCTATGATGAAATCACAAGAAACCAAAGGGGTACATTCTAAAAAGTAGACTGTGTTGACGGCAACAATCATGGCACACATTAGTGCAGCCACCCATAAGACCAAGGCCAGCTGAGGTAAAAGTGAGGATACAGCTTCTATCTCTGCTGGCCTTGCTTCAGAGTTTTTAACGCTCTGAATCCTCAAATGACTTCTCAAAATGTCCGAAATGTCTGAAGCATGGGTGTTGATGCCAGCAAGTCAACCCTGAAATGGTGACGTTTCGAAAGAAGCATGTTCACCCGTTATCAAACAAAACAGTTTCTAGGTCGTAAAAAAAAACCCGAATTATTTTAAAAGATGAGGGATAAAAACGATGCAGAAGGGACGATTTATTAATGAACGAAAATGAGTTAGCAGCCGTGAAAATCAGATCTCGCCACTTAGCACCCCACTAATGGTGATTGTGTGATAATTGACTTTATAATTGTCGTTCAGATATTGTTGCAGTAAGGTTAAATTAGTTGAATTAAGTCGAATTTAACGAGTTAGGGTAGAGTTTTTTACACGTAAAGTTGGATTGGATGAGGAGCTACGTAGCGAGGTCTGATTTTTCAATGGTAGCTAATTAAGGTCGACCTTACCACAGGCGCCCGCTGACTTTCAACAAGGGTTGTCGAGAGGGAAGGGCAAAGAGCAACATTTTCAATGGAAAATGTTAAATAGAGAGGTGGGCATTACTTTTGTGACCACGTTATTCAGAGGTTGAATATACGTGTCACGAAAACACTTGTAACCGCCGGGGTCCATGTTGTGCTTTGGACCCTGGAATCGATACTGTAATCCTCGAATAGACTTTGTTTTAACGTTATATTGCCATTATTTTAATAGATTTTCTGCGTAATTTTATCTACCAAAAAGATATCCAATAAAAAATGAGTGGGGCAAGGGGGGGGGGTAGGTGGGACGCCCCATGTGCCCCAATGTGCGGGCGCCCTTGTTTCTTATCGTGAACGTGTTACTGATACCTTGCTCTTGTACGAAGCATGGATTGACACGCTGTCGTCCACACATTAACCAGTGTCACACTAAGTTTGACTTTTACGAAAGGTGCACTTAACGACATTAATTTTAGCGCCATTAGTTACGATTTTATCGCCGTTAACGGATGCGGTGTGCGCGCAAGCGCGGGCCTGCCACGAGCGCTTCCGCCTTTCCCCGTTGAAGCCCTGCATTGTGGCTATTGTGGCCTCTTGTTATGGAGTGCTTTGCCCAGTTGACAATGCAGGTACGTGGCGATGTAAGGCTTCACCGTTGGTTAGACGGGTTAATGTTCCGGAAAGTGCGACACAGCCACAGGCCTTAGCGGATGTGACGTTGGGGAAGGAGGTAGTGGAGGCGGGTATAGGAAGGGCTAGAGGCCTAAAAGATAGGTAGGGGAGTGTAAAACAGGAAAAGGAAGGGATGTCGGGTTTAATAACAAGCTGGCGGCTCGTGCTTGGGGGTGTTATTATCACCTGTTATTTATGATGCGAGTGCCTCGTCATCACGCCAGCCATTGTTAGCATTAACGACAGTCCCCCCCACTGAACCGCGTACAAACCTCCTGGGTTTTATGATCATAACCTGTAGCTTCACTTCGTTGGGGCGCTCGGGGAGGGGGGGGGGGGGGGGGGGGGGTTCCTCAGTGGGATGCGAAGCCGGGGTGCAAAAATGTGGCCCTCGCCATCGCGGGTGTTTATGACTGGCGCTGGCCTTTTGTTAAGCGACCAATAAATTGGTGACGTCCTCTCGGATTGCGAGTAAATCCCAGGGAGCTGTGGAGGGGGTGTGGAGGAAAAGGAGTGGGGAGGAGAGGGTGGGGGTGGGTTGGGGTATAGTTGAGTCTTCGTTTCGTTCAGCGGCGTTGATTTATCTGTGTTGGAACCCGGGGGTCATTAGAAGGCAGGTGGGGTTGTCATTTATGACTATCGTTAACGATACGAGGATCGTTACGGGGCTTGGTGGACGGAAGAAAGATTGACACCGTGATATATACGTTATTGTGAAAGTGGAATGGGTTGGCTAAAAACCGAGATATGTTTGGAATGGTGTTGTTATTGTTGTTTGTTTGTTTGTTTGTTGGGTGGTAGTAGGAAGAATGTGTAGATTTTTATCGCTGGGAGGGGTTATGTTATGCTGAGGCAGCCTATAATTAGGGTGTGAGTAAATAAACTGATTAAATGAACTTCCCGAGTCAGGGAAGATGTCTTTTTTTTTTTCACGTATCTTGGCTTCTTAACAAAGGCCAGTCTTTGACGCTGACTGTTTGCTTCGTTTGCTGTCCTGTCGTTTGAGTAGTCCTGGGATACGTGCACTTATTCGTATGGAGAATTTGTTAGCATACGCCAGTCGTGCTGTGAGTGAACCAAATACACTTGTGGTGTGCCACAGAATACTATCCTGGGGCCCCTGCTATTCTTGCTTCGCAATAGGGAGATTGACAAAAAAAAAAAAGATTGGCTTTTTACAAGAGCCAGTCTTTGATGCTGACTGTTTGTTTCGTTTGCTGTGCTGTTGTTTGAATAGTCTTGGAATATGCGCACTTTTTCGTATGAAGAATTTGTTGGCACACACAAATTGTGCTGTGAGTGGACCAAATTCACTTGCGGTGTGCCACAGAGCTTTGTCCTGGGGCCCCTGCTATTCTTGCAATTCAAAGAGAAATTGGGCGCGTAGCCTCCCAACACCACATTTTCAGTTGGAAGGGCGCTCATTACTGCTGTATCCTGTGTCACAATGCGATAGATTGGCTTCCGTCATTCTTAATTTGGATAATTATTTTTTTTAACTTGAAGATAATTGAAAGAAAAGGTTATAAAGTCTTGTGATGCATTTGGTGTTTTGGCTGATATTTTTCCATCCGTGGTCGTCAACCTTTAATTGAAACCCGTGAAACACACGGTTTTGTTTTTCAGATGTCCTTTCATACGTCACGGTTTTTAGCTGTATATTAATTTCCTGAATAATGAGCAATGTCTGAGATTAATTTTCTTTTAATTGAGAGGAAAATCCCCGAAACCCCTTATACCAATTTTATTGGTTCATGAGCTTAAACCCAGGAATAGGCCATAGCATGCGTGTGGAAAATTTAAAAAATGAGTCGTACACGAGTCGTAAAAATGAGTGTAGCTCAGGCTCGGACTGGCCATTGTGCCATGGCACATGCGCCCTTTGGCTATCCACACTTCTGGCGCCCCTGTGGTACTTTTATCGCTCCTCCGACGAAAGGTGAGTGCCCTATTTCGGATTGGTTTCTGGCTGGTGACTATTCCTTTCAGGCAGAAATCTGTCCCTCCTTCCTTTTTCTCTCCTTCTTTCACTTGCGTATCAACACGCAGGGCCGGCTCCTGCCGCCTGTAAGCCCAGACATAACGCCCTCTTCAATGCCCTCAAAACTTACCCTCCCCTAGACTCTTAGGAATGTTTAATTTAGGCTCCCCCTCCCCTCAATCAGCACCTTTCTTAATTTGCCGATTTGTTTGCGATCCATGGAAAACTGGTAGGGCAAAAATTAAGTAACCTATTTCTATAGACCTTTGAACTTAAGAAATTTTAAGGATTTGCTTACTAGGACCTTGTCCCTTTCTTCCCCCTGTTTTTTGGTAATAAGCGTCGCTTAGTTTCACGTGCTCACGACTACTCATTTTGCTACTCATTTTATTTCATTGCTACGATCAACACATGACAACCAACCCTACACAAAATGGCCATACAATGAAAAGTTCGTAAATAACGTAACTACGATTTAAAGAAAAAATCAGTAGGCCCTGCTCACATACAACACCGACCCTGCACTCCATCAGTACTGATACGACATTGAGTTGATGGAGAAAAAAATGTTGAATTGTTATACCCTGAACAATGCGCAGATATTTGGGGAAAAAATGAGTCGTTGGCAACTTCAAAATTGGTCTACAAGGTACTGTACGGTTACTGTTGTGAAAAGCATTATTTGTATGTATTGCGCATGATAGCAATAACTTACTAATAGTGTCATCTCTTGACCGGATGGGGTATTTCGTAACGATTTTATTCTGTGCTGCCGTTTGCGTAATTCTAACAATGGATGACGCCAGTATTTTGTTAAAAATGTTCATGAAAGGCGGAACGCCCGCAAAACTCGCACCAGCTTTTCTCACGTACAATTATTTTTAAGCCGGCATGCCGCCCCTAAAAAAGTGCCGCTATAGGCCCGGGCCTCTTGGGCCTACTTATAAATCCGGCCCTGTCAACAACACGTTTTCTCCCCCCCCCCTGAGCTTTCCAACCAAGAAAAAATTAAATTAATAACTATGAAAATCCACCAAAATAGGCGAACCTTAAAAACACAGAAGACGTTTTGAAAAAGGACACTGACCAGAACTGCAGACAAACCAATATTAAAAGAAGCAAACGCTTGGGACGGACCACCCTCGGACTTTGCATTGGAAGTTCACAGCACATCTCCAGACCACCTAGCGGTGGTTGGAGGGTACATCACCATCAGACGTTGGCACCCCATGGCATCCCTCACCCCTCCAAATGGCAAAGGTGCCCTTTCCGCGCCAGTCGAACTGAGTGTAGGGGATACTGACAGACAGGAAGACATATTCCAGCACGTAATGAGAACTTCCTCTGCTCTGTTTCGCATTGCGAATCACTGTTGTTTATCGTAAACATTAATAGAGAATTTTTCATTCGTTTTTCAATTCCATTTCAATAATAAAACAGCGTGTCACGTGCAAACAATCATGTTACTACGGTTTAAGACGTAACGGATTTTTTACATTCCACAATATACAAGGTGATCAGTTAAGTTGTGACCCAAGTTGATAGCTAAAGTACTACTGAACGATATGTTACGGGACCCGAGTGATGTGATGAGGCCAAGAGGGCCCATTGATTGGACAAGAAATGGATGACCTTGCCAAATGTTATCAAAGTCATTCAACTGCTAACTTCTTAAATATGCATCACAAACCATGAGTATAAATTAGGAATGAGTAGGGAACAAAGGGACATTACCAGTGCAAAAAACACAACAAAAATCGGACTAGATTTGAAGAACTATGTCGTACGTAAAATGGCTACTTTTGGCCCCTGAAAGTAGGCGATGCTTCCCTGCACGAGGGAGTGTTTTAATGGAATGCTATTCAGGTTTGCGTACGTCATAGGACCTGCAAAACTGGTCCTATTTTTTTTTTTTTTTTGCATTGGTAATGTCTGTTTGTTCCCTACACATTCCTAGTTTATACTCATGGTGTGTGATGCATATTTAAAAAGTTAGCAGTTGAATGACCTTGATAATATTTGTCAAGGTCATCCATTTCTTGTCCAATCAATGGCCCCTCTTGGCCTCATCACATCACCCGGGTCTCGTAACATATCGTTCAGTAATACTTTAACTATCAAGCCTGGTCACCCAGTATACGTAAAATTCCAAGTGGGGAAGGACTTTCTGTATGATTATTTTACTACAGCAACACAGTTACCTGAATATTAAACTACAACACATTTGTTTCACGCCCACGTACTGTAAAAGCTACAGTGGAGTCACATTCTGGAAGTAGCTCGAGTCAAATAGCAGAGTTTAGGATTTTACTCCATGAAAGGCATTTGATTCAGGTGCAAAGGGATTCACCACACCCCTTTTGTTACTGCTAATTCCTCCAAATGTGGCTTTCTTAATCTCTGTCTTTATGTGACGAACTTGAGATCTGACTGCACTCCTTCCTTATTTGAGTACAAAACCAACTTATTCATCAAGGAACGAAAGCCCACAAGCCAATTTGTAAACAAATCATCCATCTCTTGGGAGAAATAGATGAATAAAATTTTGCCTAAAAACAAGAAGTTGTATAAGCTCTTTTTTAACTTGCATTCATGCGTTTTATGGTTTCTTTCTTCGGTCTTGTTTTTTATGCGCTCATCCAACCTTCGTTTGTATTTAAAATCGAAATGACTAAAAAAAAAAAACTCCTGTTGTATGTTCTTCTTTTTGCAAAGTGGGTTACGCTCGTTCTTATTTTTTAAAACAGTAAGACGGATATTAAAATTGCATTACTGAAAACCATAAAATACATTTACCATAGCCAAACATCTTTCGGAAAATAGCTTTTATTTGTTTCTTCCTACAACACGCACGTTATGGTAAAACGTTCTTTACTTTGCAGTTGTGCAGCTCCTGCAGCAGTTTAATAAATGCGACGTCACGCATACGTCACAACCGTTAGACGACAAAAGAAATGCTGGAGGATTAGTACACAACTAGCTACCAACTGTGCTGCCAAATGTAGCGATTCGTGTGTGGGCATTTAAGGTCTTCGTGGTGCCCATTTTGGAATACACAAGCCAGGTCTGGTCGCCGTATCTGCTACAAGACATTGACCTCCTGTAATTGGTTCGATGCGGTTGCACACGTAGCTTGTTGGGATTTCGGGATATTTTCCCCGGATATCGTCTGTGGAGGGGGGGGGGGGTCTAGGGCCACTTGAACTTCGGAGGATGAAATCAGACTTAATGCTTACCTATAAGATTGTTCACGGACTTTTTTTCTGGTAGACTTACCCTTATTTGAGTTCGGTATTTGTCATTCAACTTGTGGTCATCCGTTCAGGCTGCGAGTTCAGACATCGAGACTTGAATGTGGACTAAATTTTTTCGGGATGAGGGTGGTTGCCCACTTTGGAACTCCCTTCCTGATGCTGCGGTGTGTGCAGTCTCAGAGGGAGCCTTTGAGGGGCCGAATTTGAGGGCTAAATGTTTACAACAAATTCCAAACCAATTGAAATAAATCACCATTAATTATTACCCTGGATAGGACTCCCTAGTTGTAACTGTTACCATTTTTGACAGAAAAACAAATTCCTTGCCTGTATGCCATACCGGATCTCATTTATTCCAACTTCGAGCGCACTGATGATTTCACTGACGGTTTCCAGTGTGTGTGTGTTTCAGTGCAGGGCCGGATTAAGGAGGGGGGGGGGGTGCTGAAGCACCGAGCTGATAAGGGCATCAAATAGAAAAAGGGTGCCTCACGGCCATGGGAAAAATAAAATGGGGTACTATTTTAAATCAATAAAGAAAATCTTTACTATTACTGAAAAGTTATTAAAATCAATGTATTAATAATACGCCCTTCTTCCACCTCGACGAGAATCAGGCCACGATTTCGCGGATCGTGACGTATATTAGTCGAAGAATTTAAGATCTAACTCGCTATGACGTCATTAGGCGGCGCCACTGATCTCCGTAGCCCGCCCGCGCACTAAGCGACTTGGCCGCGCGGCCAGGTTGCTGCAGCCAATGAAAATGATTAGGTTGTGGTTTTACATAAACGGTAAGCATTCTCATTGTCGTTCAGTGCGCGGGCGGCCTTATGCTCGGCTGCTTGGGGGTAAAATCGTCGTAACGGTACTGTTTTTCTGGTAAGTTGTTCTTTCTTACCCGTTAAATTTGATAATTTTCCTCTACGGAAAATAAGTTCAATTCCGTTATGATCTTGTGTGTAGAATTCGTTAGGAAACTATCATTCGAGGAAGTGATAGAATTTTCAGCTGAAAAGGCAGGAAAAGTGCCACTTTGAAGCTTGGGTTGAATAAGTACATTTATTATACATCATCACGCTGTTCACAAATATATATAAATTTCAATTTCTGAGAAATTATTGTTTTCTCCTTTTTTTTTGCGTAATGGGGGGGGGGGGGGATCACAACAAATCGTAAGCACCTGGCTTCCACCTCCCTTATCCGGCCGTTTCAGTAAGTAAGTAGTTTATTACGACGGCTCGACGTTCATGGTGAACTTGTGTGTGCCGTATAAGTCAGGTACAATAGAAAGGCACATCATAACGAATAATACGGAGGTAATATTGAACACATTATTTGTTGACAAAAACTATTTTGAACATAAATCCATAGTTGGCATCAAGAACAAATATAAACATTTTATATTTGTTTGTTCGTTTGCCATATTGATTCTTGGCAAAAGGCACTTCATATCGATATGTGGATTTCCTGAAATAATTATTCTTTATAGTTAAGCTTAATTTGTGGTCACAGTTAAAATAGTTTTTCAGAACTACAACGAAATCTCTAAGTTGTTTAATTTTGAGAATTTTTGTTTTTCCTGTATATTTGTTTAGAATTTAAATTTCCATATTCGTTAAAAAGAATTTTTATGATTCGGTTTTGCAGTTTTTGCAGTCTATTTATGTGGCAGTTAGCAGCAAAATCCATATATTTCTATACCATATCTAATCAGGCTTTCAATCCAAAAATAATTGATTTTTTTTTTAATTTTGCTTTTTATCTTAAGAAGGTGTCTGATGTGTAGAGACTAGGCATAAATGCCGGCTTCATCCCTGTTCATGTGATTTGCGTTAGTCTCCCGGAATTTTTCCTACGTACTACCTCTAGGACAAAAGACTCATTGCGGTAATATAGGCGAGAACACCAACGAAAAGGAGTCGAATCTTTATCTCAAGTTACAAACCCCTTTCAATTTTCTCATCTTAGTTGGGATTCTGTCACCCCCTCCCCCCTCTTCCCTCCCTCTCCCTCCCTCCCATCCTTTTCCCTTTCTCCCTGAACATCTCTTCCTTCTTCTTCCCTTTTCCCATTTTACAAATGATCACGTGTTGACGGTCTGTTTCGCCCCCTTCCCTCTCCACCCCCCACCCCTCCCCGGGTCCGGAATGTTCTTCGACGTCATTTGCTGACGTGCTCGCCCTGGGATTTGAGTTTCCATCGCTCTGGCAGTTAGCGGTGAAGTCGAGTTCCTTGAGGAGCGTGTAATTAACGGCCGCCAGTCGAGTCGAGGTTGGCCTAAACACAGCCAGGCTGCGAAGCCCGTAATTACGTTGGCTCAGGTGCGCACTAATTACTCCGGCTGGCTGGCTGGCTGCTGAGTTAGGGGAGCGACGACGACGACGACACATAGCCTAGAAACGTGCGCGACGCCTCGCTGCTTGTCTTGCATGGCCCCTTTATTTAGTTCGGCCCTTGTGTCCTGCTGTCACGGAGAATTGGGGTTCGCCTTGTGCGAGTCGTCGTAATTTGCTACCGCTCGAGTATTCTACGACAAATCAAGCTGTTGCGTTCGCTTTTTTTTTCTCTTGTTTTTTTTTGTTTGGTTTCTATTTCGCTGTCGGTTGAGGCTACAATTTACCGATTATTTTTTTATTTCACCCCTCCCCTCCCCTCCCCAAGTGAGGAATCAAGACGAACTATTCGTGTAGTGTACTTGGCATGAACACCTGCACCGCGTGGATAACTATGGCATAATAACGGACTAAGACAAGTGTTGTGTAAGCTACAACTGAAGAGACAGTTTACTTCCTGTATGCAAGCTCTTACATACAAGTGACTATGTCATGTGACAGGAAGTATGGCATGGTGATATTACAATATCCACAGCTAACCTAGTAGAGTTAGTTATGGTAATCTGGAGGGTTAACAGAAAGGAACCTAATTTGAAAGCGCCCATTGTGGTGCCACAAGTAACGACACCACAATTCCGTTACATTTGCCGAACGAACGTGAAATTATCTTTTAAAAAAATACACGTAAGGGCGTTAAAGTGTATGCCTCCCGTGTTTCTGGGTAACACACTATGAAACGTGTGGTAGTAAGTTTTATTTATTTATTTATTGATTTATAGAACATTACATCATCAGTTAAGAGTCAAATGGAAATAACATTATACAGCAGTCTATCAACCAAAATAAATAATTAAAATTGGTGTTCGTTCTTAACTAAAAGTACCTAACCGTTGACATTTAATCCCACACAATTCATTAAAAAAAAAATATTCCAAATTTATTAAAATTCAAACTCCCTTCCTCCAAAAAAAAAAAAAGGTAAAGGGCTCACAACAAAAAAATAGACTTAAAACTACCAATAAAATACCTGATCGGTACATCAGATATAACACCGTCACATAAAAGTATGAACATATGACTCACCGTCAATTTCTTAAAGTGAAATAGTATTTTACATCAGCACTGACAAAAGGTATAATGTTTATTTTTTTAAAGTTAATTATGTCACTGCTTTTTCTGTTATGCAGTGTAAAAACGTTTTTCACTGTTTTCGTTTGCTTTTACGTATGAAGTTCGGTGATTGATTGCGTATTATTTTTTGCTAAAGAATCTAAGACAGTCCGAAATAAGCGGTCACTGAAAACGTAATCGTACGGTTGGAATTGAATAATTCTGCCGAATTTTCATTGATCGCCAGATTTACGTACTGGTAATTTGGTGGTCCAATCTGTTTTTTTTAGGTTGGACGCAAACAACTTCAGTGTTGGCGCGCACTTTCCCTCATATCTTTCAATGTTACTTCATAACTGACCGTGAACGAAAACGCGTGACAAAACCCGGGGCTTATTAATACTGGTGAATAGAATGAGAAGTGCTTTTTCGTTAGTATTTCGGAAATTTAAGGAACCCACACAGACCTATGTTTTTTACAGCGAGATGTTCGGACTTTGTAACGCAAAAATACTGACGGATCCCTCGCTGAAAGAGAGACAGGAGGTCTTGCCTCAATTGCCGCGTCGATGCCTCGCTTTCCTGTACAGCAAGGCCATTGGCGACTGATAATTTCAGCTTCAGCAGCCCGCGAACAGCAATGGCAACTTAAGTTGGCTTTGCTGCCTTACTTTTAGGTCTTCTGTGCAGCTCGTCGCAGGCGGAGTTTCGTCTACTTGGCCGCTCTGTCTTAGCAGCGGAGAAGGCTTCCCCTGTTATAGGGGCTATCTGTTCGTATATCCCAAGCCGAAATCAACCTCTGATACACCCACGTTTTTCACACTGCTCAAGGAGACAGTAGAGGTACCGATCCTGGTAAATTCCAAACTGTACCTATCAGAAGCACTGTGCTTTTCAGATGTTTTAACCTGGGTTAAAGCACCCAGCTTTTTTGTTTTTTTTGTTTGTTTGGTTTCTAGTTTGAACCAACACGTTGATGGTTCTAAGCCGATTTTTATAGGATTTAGAAACTATTTTCTTAAAACAGACACGAATTGTATTGGGAAATCGCTTCTTAATTTTTTCATTTTTGTTTTTTTTGTTTTTAATAGGCTTGAACCGTTATTATGTAAAGTGTATTATGTATGTGAAGTGACAAAGGTAAAGCATACTAACTTGTGAAAGACAAAGTTAAGGCTAAATTTAGAAAAAAACTGTTCTAGAGATTCAGTACTTAGCAAGACACATTAGCCATTAAACAAGAATTTTTTGAAATGGAAACTGTCAACAGTTTCTGTTAAGTTGTTTGTTACTGAGGGGGTACCGACTTGAGAAAAAGTGTACACCGGATTTCGGATTTGTCCGATGTATGTGGATTTAATCCGGATTTGTTGGATTTAAACTGGATTTGCAATCGCCGTTTCTATCAGGTTCGCTTGCAATTTTTTACCGAACTTGGTCGGTTTGTTCTCGATTTGTCCAGATTTAAGGCGAATTTATTTTTCCGGATCTGTGGGTATATCTGGATTTAATCCGTGTTTGCTGGATTTAAAATGGATATAAAAGCGCTGTTTCTTTCATACTTGATCCCGATTTTTGTGCCAAACTTGGTCTGATTTGTTTCCGGATTTATGCGGATTTAGTTTGGATTATTTGGATTTAAGTTGATTTTTTCCGGATTTTTTCCAATGTTTTAATGTGTAATTTAAATCCGAATTTGCATGGTTTAATCCGGATTTCACACCAAGTGTACACCGGCTCGAAAAGTTATTAATAAATACAGATGCAAACATATTTACGTTACATAGAGTATTATATTCCTCTGAAGTATATTATGTCAAAAATAAACCATCCATATCCCTTTTGGACTTAAATGTCAGACTTCCTGAGCGGGAATTGAACCCACAACCTTTGAGAGCAAAGGCCAGAGTCCTACCGCTTAGCCAAACTGACACGGCCGTCACCCGTGTATTTTGATATATTTCATTTAACCTTCGAACTATTACTCGGTGGAATTAGCTTGGTGAAAGAGCTTGGCGTTTTATATCACGACTTCACGTGGCCGAAAAGCTTGGCGGGAATCCTTAACAAATTTTTGTTTTGGGGTAGATAAAGAGTTTACAGTTAAAACAAAGTTTGGAATAGTTGTATGCGTTGTCGTATATGCATCTTTAAAAGCCTGCTTCGACTTCAGCTGCCTCACTGATAATTAATTCGTAATAGTTATTGGTGAGAAACGAGTGGTTATCGATTTTTAACCTACGGCTGCGATTATTGGCCCGGCTCAAGATGCAAATACGAGAACCGGGACAATAATCGCAGCCGTGGGTTAAAAATCGATAACCACTCGTTTCTCACCCATAAATGATTTATACCACGGTTGGGACGTCAAGCTAACTCGTATTTAATTAAAACGTGTTTGCGTTTTGTGAAAATTGCTTCAAGAAATACAGTAATCAGTCAGTATGTTGCTATGAATGAAGGTCATTCCATTTTAGTTTATGGAAGAGGTAGTGAGTGGGTGGGAAGGAGACAGGCGTCGTTTGGCCAGATTTAACGCTAGTAAGCCCTTTCGAAGCTTTTCGGAATGAAGAAACTTCGATAAGAGGCAGCAGGGATAGAATGACATTGTGCTGGCACATCCTGGCAAGGTATGTAATTCATTTAGTGTGTTTGTAGTTTCAGAATTGTTTAAAAGAGGACGGCAATGGGGTATCGGTATTCGGTATGAATGAAGGTCATTTAATGTTAGTTTGTGGCGGGAGGAGGGGAAGTTACGCAAAGTGAATAAGCTTAGCTATGGGCCAGACATGTGAGAGTTAGCATGGATAGGATTTCATTTGGGACATTCCGGCAAGTGAAGTAATTTCTTTTGTACGTTTTTATTGCGTTACTTGTTTGCACGCTGTATTTGGTTGTTGGTGTGTGCGTTCATGGTCGTGCGATCCGGAAGTGTCAAAAGTGTGGGTTATCGGAAAAAGTGTGGGTTATCGGCAAAAGTGTGGGGTAACTTGATAACCCACACTTTTTTGCGATGACGCACACTTCCGGTAACGGTTAACGGGATTAAGGCTTTGTTTATGGACCGCGCGCAACGCATAGAGCGGACGCGTGACGCGGCGTTTGAAAGGAAGTTTGCTACTTATCCGCGTCCGCTTGTTTGTTTACGCCAAAAGCTCACGCGGGAAGGCACGAGCGAATCGTTCATCCCGCGCGCGGTCCCCCGATCTGTTTGAGTTAGAAAAAAGCCGCGCACCGCGTACGCGGGCCGCGGGAGCCAGGTCTGTTGAGTTGCATTCTGGGATAGGAAAATGGCGGACCCCGTGTTGCCACTTACGAGTGGCCAGTTCGCTGGTTTCCGTGATTCAAAAGCCTGCCCGTAATTTAATAATTGGCACGTATTTGTTCTAATACAACAACCGCCAAGCTTCTCGTGCCGTTATATTGTGTGGCTTGCGCCACATTGTCTGATTCGCATACCGTTATATTTTGTCGAGTGAGCATCGCGTTTGTCGCTAAGCTTCCGCTCGAAACGGCCATAAACATAAACGCGATTTGGATCTGGCGGGCCGCGGAGACAACAGCCAACACGCGGCTGGGCGAACTGCTTGTTTTTCTTCACCGCGTAAGCTTTCGGCGTCCGCTTAGTCGTTGGGTTTTTTTCTATGAACGCAGCCTTAACCTACGGAAATTTAGCGTGGGTTTGGGTTAGCGTGATGTCACAGCCGTGGTATAAGTTTTAAGACAGTTTTGCGTTTCAAATTAGTCTTAGTCTTGCTTTCCTTTTTCCTGTCGCCGAGCTAAGTCTGTGGCAGCTGTAGGACGAGAAGGAAAGTCACTTTAAAGGTGATCTTTGAGGAGGTTCGAGATACACGTCAAACCTCGAGTACTGCCATCGACTTATCATTTGGTAATGCATCCCTTTCAACAATCCATTTTTTTCCCCCTCAAACCCAATCCGCAGACGCCGCCACTCAATCCACCCTCTGGATCCACCGAATCGGATTAATCCTAATTACGTTGATTAAGGACGATTTTATTGTCATCATTAATGCAGCGGACAAGTCCACGGATCTGTCGTTAAATGTTTAATTGAAAACGTCATTAATTAATGAGTGGCATATGGTGGGAAACGCCAGTGGAGTGAAGCGCGCGCGGGAGGGAGAGTTGAGAGCCATGCAAGCGTTGCATTTTCTGATGGGGTTTCGGGTTGAAGGAACGCATGTTTAAAATTAGGCTTGACTTTGATTTTCCAACAGAGACGAGTTTGTTGTCTGTAACGATTACTTACGAATTAACGAACGCTCTATCCGCCTTCACGCTTTATCCCCCTCCCCGTCCCCCTCCCATCCCACCCCTCCCCCTTGTGGTAAGTGGCGTGATTTGCGTGGTTGAGTCTTGAAGCAGCGTTCCGTTGAAACGCAATTGATTAATAATGTTACGAAGGGTCGGGGGACAGAACCCCCCCACTCCGGGCTTACACCCCTCCCCCTCCCCAAACCCCGGCATTCTAATATTGCGAAAAATCTGACATGAGTTGGCAGAATTTTCCACATTATTGAGGTCACGTCGGTGGCGGAATTAAGTTAGCTGATAATTCGCCATTTTGAAAGATCGTTATTTTTAAAATTGAATTGTGGCTTCAAGAAATTGGTACCTTGTGTTGTACAGTGTTCTAAAACCGGAGTTTTTAAGCGTTATAAGGTATGTGAGAGTCTATTGCTGTTAGAAACGAACGGTTAATTTAACGAAAGCGACTCAAAATCGCTGTAAAGAATAATAAAAAGGCAAGTCAGATTAAAGCCATCAGCGAAATTCATACGCTAGAAATAACGGATAAGCTAGATTTTTTTTTTGCACTTACGCGTCATTCGAGTTACGTGACCCGGATTAGAACTGGCGAACGTGTCCATCACAAGATCACTTGTCATGGCGCCTTTATCGCTACGCCCACTCGTGCAGTGGCGTAAACAGGTAAACGCGCAAGTGACTTGTTTACCATTCCGCGGGAATGAGTTTACCGGTTACGAGCCTTTTTTTGTTAAGATTTTTTGTGAACTGTGTGTGTGTTCCTCGTAATTCTAATTTTAAATTATTTTTTAATGAGGTTTATGATTCATAAACTGAAGCATTGTTGAAAATCGTGATAACGCATCAACGAAAAATTTCTCAAACGTAATAGGAAATCAGTTTACGTCTTATACCAATGAAAAATGGCTTACTGTCCAACAGTACAGTTTTAAGACACACGCTAATATGTAGCCCGCTAAGTGTCGACGACAAATTCACCGTACGTCGTATTCTGATAAGCGTTTACTGCAAGAGCATGGCGGCCGCTACATACTTCTATTCGTTATGTTTTTTGGCTGTTCTTGAATATAACGTTAATCACTCTAGAATAAATGTTTCCGTTCTGTGCTGAAGACTTTATTTTAGCTGATTCGGAGATTTTGAGGAAGAATAACTGCATAAACCACGTCTTGCGATGCCATCGGGGACATTTGTCTCCCTGGCACGTCTAACCTCGGTGGTAAGGCAGTCGTCACTCTACCCAGCCTTCATATTCCTATCCATTTGGTCATGCCTTTTTTTTTTCAACTAGTTTTGTTTGTAGCCTATACGTATTCGTTTAACTTATGCTTTTGCACTTCAGTAATCTTGGTTGACACCGTAACTTTTTTTCTTTAGTTACTCTTCGCCGTACCATTCCCCTCGTACTGTTTACCTCCAAACACTCAATGCTTTTCTCTTCGTAGGCTTGGTAGTCACTTACCCCCTGGGTACCCCCTTGCCAGTCCTGTTGCTCCTGCAAAAATATTACTTATTACTTAATATCAATACTATTTTTAAATAAGAATATTTAATATTTAATATTTTTAAATAAGAACATTGAACGTGCAGCATGACAAAGACGGCACGATAGCAAGAATGGTTTCGTTTAATAGTAAAAGTAGGAAACTAAAAATAAAACCGTTATCTATAGAGCAGTGACATTTGCCGCCATATTGGAACCAGTATGGGTTTTGGAGAGCATAACTACAAGGTGCACTACATAAAAATGGAGGGGAAAACAACGGAAGAGCGGATTTCTTAGGCTTAAAATAACGTTGTTTTCTCCAACAACAAAAATCGCGCGTTTTAGGTCTAAGAAATCACTCTTCACAGCATCGGCTTCAGTGTGACGCCCTTCTGTTTCTTTCTGAAGTGCCCGTTGCAGCTAACCAATTAAGGCTTCAGCGTAGAGTTATATACAATAATACTACTTCGTGTCACTGCTCTATAGTATCCGCATCCTATCTTGAGTTCACCCCAGAACGAACACAGATAATCAATTGTATGTTTTTTGGTAGCACAGTGCCTTGTTGATATCCAAGACGGTTACAAAAACAATGGCGGCCGTTGATTAAAGCCAGCCCATCCAGGAAGACGTAACCGCTCATAAAATACCTGCAGGACTCAAGATACGCCGCGCCCACAATAATGGTTAATGCTTACCGATTCCGTTCGCCTTTTCGTTTTGCAACTGTTCAAGAAAAAAAAAAACTGTAGAGTCAATCTTGACAAAAATGAACCACAAAACAATACATACACAACAAGTTTATATCTGTCCAAAAAAAAAAGTATTAATTAAGGATTTCTGGCAAGTTTATCGCCGTTTCAAGTTGCAATATCAAACGCCAGCTAATCCCGCCGACCAAGACTTTAGAAGTTACAGACTTTAGAAGTGATAATTGTGCAGTGAGCACATTAAACAAATTTTTTTTCACTTAACCTTTTTGAAGCACTTATCTTCTACATGTTTTCGAGCATCCAGCGCGTGAATACCTTTTCAAACATTTACATACGTTTGAACTAATGTTGCAAACTGAGTGATACATACAGGAAAGCTAACATGGAGGCATGTACCTTTAACTTGGTTGTAAAGTTAAGTTAGAATTGTTAAAAAAAATAAGTTGGCGTTTGATACCCCGACTTCAAACGGCGCAAAAACTTGGCGAGAATCTTTAACAAGTTTTGTTTTGGGCAGATATCAACATAGTTTTTCTTTTGTATGAAATCATTTTTTGTTTAACACTTTTTTTCGTTTGAGAAAGGTTACTGAAGCTAGTGCCGGGACTCAAAAAACTGGGGGGGGGGGGATGAGGTTTAATGAGTCCCGATATCTGGGTCATTAGCGCGCCAACCTCAGTCACAGTGCATTGGCCCAGGTTGCACGGGTCGGATTAATACGCTATATAATTTGAAAGTGTTCTTAGTGTCTGCAAGATTGACTTTGTTAAAAGAAGATTGACTTGAACGAAGATTGTCCGAAAATCCTTCGATTCTTATTTAGTAAAATAGAGTTAAAACAAAATCAGACGACAATAAACAATCTCTGGATACAAGAATAATACGAACACCGTAGTCCTGGTGCGGCGGGGTGCATTTGTCTCCGATGCCAACCAGCTACGTTTCAAATTGAAAAAAAAAAAACAAAAAAAAATGAGTTAAAAAGAATATTCGCCGCAAATTACGAGAGATGACAACGGGTTCATTAGCGTGAAAGAAAGAAAGAGAGCAATACGTACGTAAAAAAAAAATTAAAATAAAAAATAAAAAACACAACCAAAATAAAGAAAAGCAGAGTAAAAAATGGGCAAGGCTTTTAATTCATTATGCCAGGATTATACGAAAGCTTAATTCTGACAATTTCGTAATTAATATCCCGTTGTTGGAGAAACGGGGCGAGAGAGAGAAGGAGAGAGTTGGCTGAGGTTCTCTTGAGTGTGCACGTGAGTAGTGCGTGGGAGCTGGAAGCAAGCGCGCAGCAAGAATTTCGCTAGCTCCTAAAATAAATTTGCGAAATCTTACGTATTACTCTCATCATCATTGTGTGGCAAACAACAGACGGCTGCTTTCCCAAATTAAAACACCATTGCGTCCAAACTTGAAATGATTAAAAAAAAAACTGGATAAAAAATTGACTAGGAGCCCTCTCATTAATGGAGAGATTAATCGTGGCATGGTAGATGGGAGTGGGTTTACTTATTTTCTCTCTCTCTCTCTGGCACGCCCTTATATTCGTTCGTCCAATCAACGAGAAATTCATTATTTCCTCCATTTTAACTTGGGGCCTCCATAATTCCAGCAAAACAATAATTATTAATCAATTGCTTTTCAGCAGAAGGCGGGAAAGATTCCACCACGCAACGCACGTTTCAAAAGAGGGGGAGAGGTGGGGGAAGGGTGTAACGCTCGTGCCGAGTTTGCGGGAATGCGAAGGCAATCAGTGCGAGCTCAAATTCTGCCATACAGACTACAATGTGGTATTATGTGAAAAAAATTTATTCTAATTTTAGCAACCATGGTCTGCTTAAAACAGTGTGTGTTACAAGAAGCGTGTAAAGAATGGTGTTTTATTGACATTTGCCTGAAGTTGCCCAACGTTTTGAACTACAAAATGTGTCGTTCGAACCGAACTCGTAGTGCAAAGATGGCTTTAGCTGCTTCAGGCACAGCTAGTACGCTTCCCAGTCTAATTTATCGGAAGCGCAGCTAAAGCCATGGTCGCACTACGAGTTCGGTTCGAAGGAAGCATTCTGTAGTACAAAAGTTAGGGAATTTCAGGGCTGTGTGTATATATTGGGCAAGGTGAAGAAAATGAGTAAAAAAAATGGAGAAGTCGTTGATGAATGCGAAAAGAATAGGATTGGGTGATCAGGAGCAGTTCGAACGGCACTAGCCACCTCAGGATAAGGGATAAAAATGGAGAATGGTTTTTTTTTTTAATGCGAACGGAACAGTCCCATTTGAGTGCTTTCCCACCTGGGCGGTGGAAGTAGTGCGAACATGGCTTTAGCTGCCTCAGGCAAAGGAGTAAAAACGGAGACGTTGTTCTTGAATGCAAACTGAACAGTCTTATAAAAAGCACTTCCCAGTCTAAATGATCGGAAGCAGTGTGGCAGTCCTATTACAATGTTTCGCAATCTGGTTGATCGGAAGTATGCGAACAAGGCTTTAGCTGCCTTAGGCAAAGGCGTAAAAACAGAAAAGTCGTTCTTGAATGCGAACAGAAAGCCGGATTGAAGTGCTTCCCAATCTGCGTGATCGGAAGTAGTGCGAACACGGCTTTAGCTGCCTCAGGCAAAGGTGTAAAAACAGGAAAGCCGTTTTTGAATGCGAACAGAAAGCCCGATTGCAGTGCTTTCCAATCTGGGTGATCTGTATTAGTGTGAATGTGGCTTCACACACTGTAGAGCAGCCTAAACTTCTAATCTGTAATGCGTTTTGTTTAAATTTAAAGAATTTCCTTCATTGTTAATAGCCTGAAGATGGAAAAAAAATCTTCGGAAAAATGGATCTTCCTTCGCTCTCAGTTGACAACTTGTCAACCCGAATTATCCATCAACGCCGAAAGACGGAGCCCAACCAAACCAAACCATCCACTTTAAGTATCACGGGTGTTAGGAATGACCTACATCGACAGACGCGAATTAGCGACGACAACAACAAACGAGCAGAAGCCCAACTGCGAAGAGTCACGCCCTCGGCGTCTCTGCTCTCCACCCCTTCCCTACTCCTTCCCTGCCTTGCTTCCTTTCCTCCCCCGCGTTGCCCCTCCCCTCCTCTCACCTTCGCCTCAAGGGTTATCAACAGCAGAGGGCGTTGACGACTGACCACCAGGACCGCAAATGAATGGCCCAGGTTCATCTGATACAGCAATGGCGCGTCCACCTACACGTCTGCTGTTATCGCATCCGACCCAGGGGCCTGGAGAACCAACGATGGCAGAGAGGGAGGCATGAGAGAGGCAGACATTTACAATTCAAAATGCCCCAATTTGATACCGAGAGCGAACGAATTTTCGGAATTGTATTCGAAAGTTAACTGGGCGAATTGACGTCACACCACCGAAGAAGGTCCATTTCTCTTTTTAAACCTACGAACTGACAAAACTGAGGAAATGGCCCAAACAGATCGATTGAATTGGGGACTTAATCAGTGATCAACATTGAAGGACTGCTGGTTCTATGATTAGGCCTTCCGCTCTCGTCTCGTTGTTTCCTGAAAGTGTACAAGGTCGTAGCTGATATCGCAGGTTATCCTACATAGGATAAGAAATGGTATCATCACTGTAAGTTTCTGACACATATCCCACTACTCTTCGTAGCTTAGTGGTTGCTTAGTGCTTAGTTGCCTGAAAAACCAGATATGGTCACTGGTTACTGAAAGGGGACCCTAGAAAAGTCCCTTCCAGTCAGTGCTGGCCAGTTTCCCCTTCAGCACTTATGGGATCTAATCTGCATGGTCATTATCTTTGCCCTTGCAGTGATGGGAGGTTTACCGGTACGAATCACGGTTTGGCCTCTTGTCTTTACGTGACTTCTTTCTCCTTCTACAACATCTAGTAATTGTTCAAAATTGAGCTGGTTCATGTACACGAGGATTAATTTACTTCAGGTGACATAAGGTTTCAGGACATTTATTTAAAATTTTCTTTGAATGTTAAGGATCAACATCGAACTAAATGAGAATTTACCAACTCCTTTGTTTCATTGTGCGCTAATTTACAGTTAAATGATTTACTTCATGTAACATACAATTAATCAAGAATATAGTATGAAAGCGAAATAAAATTGAAACAGTTCGGATTATAATTTGCTTTCGAAAGGCGAGTGTAAGGCAATGAATCTAATAATGAGTTGTTGGAATGCGTTACGTGGGTTTTTCTTGTTTTGCTGATTTTAAGGAAGTCTTACATCCTGCTCCATATACTTTAGCTGTTTTTTTTTTTGGTGCATTAATATAATATGGGTCCCTGACGTCTCAACAGCTGTAGCGAACATGGCGCCGACCACCTCAGCAAAGGTTTAAAATAGAGAAGTCTTTCTTGAATGCGAATAGAACAATCCCATTGGAGTGCTTCCCAACCTGGGTGATCGAAGAAGTGCGAACATAGCTTTAGCTGCCGCAGGCTAAGGAGTAAAACCGAGAAGTCTTTTTTGAATGCGAACAGAACAGTCCTTCCTACTGAAGTGCTTCCCAATCGCAACGATCACAAGTAGTGCGAACGTGGTTTTAGCTACCTCAGGCAAAGGTTTTTATGCGGAGTTTTAGAGGAGCTTTGTGACAAACGATAAACGTATTGCTATCGAATATAGTTCCCGTCAGTCCCACTATCTCAAAAACAAAATAGCCGTTGTCTTCTCACAGATTAACTTCAATGTAAGATTCCAAACTGGTCTAACAGAGATTACCGTATAAAACGTTAATTCCCTACCACGTGTGCTTCGTGAATTTTAACAGCCGCGGCCCCAAAGGGAAAGGCCCAGGACCAGGTGGCCCCCCGAATTTGAGGGTTACAATGATGGTTCCATCCCAGTGCTCATATTCGAGAATCATCCAGAAACGTCTAGCTTGATGACTAATCCAATGCAATCCCGTTCAGTAACGTGGCGTCGGAGTAGCCTTAAGGGCAGCTAAACAGTAACGGGT
>JAHWFP010163992.1:0-27841 GCA_023313725.1 Lithobius niger
CCCAATATTGGTGACGTAGCTTTGTGAGCAACTTTACCATTAAACGGTAGCATCAATAGTAGCCACCGAAATCATCTTGCCAATTTTAGGGATAAACCCTGTTCAAGATCTCAGCAAGACTGTCCCTCACACCATAGAAATCAGATGTATTTTTATGTGCGCTCCAAATGCGCTAATCGTTGTGTTATACAGAAACAGTGCAATTTCCACTACGTGCATTAAACATGGAATCAGTGCAAAACTATTTTAGCCATGCAAATTAAAATGAAGATATTTTTCTCGTAAAGATTACTATAGTGTAAATAAACCTAGGTGTTCAGTAGTTGCAAATGTATGAATATGTTTTAGGCACAGGATGTGATGAAATGTCTCTACTTAAAATAAGTAAACACGTTAAAAAATATTAAGATGGTAAAGTGTCTAATGATGTAAAGAATGTAAGTTAGTTTACGTTTGTTTGACAAATACGAATATTGTGTGCTATGACTCGAAAGTGTAATTTTCGTTACAAAATATTTAAATCGTCATAATACTGCTGACATCCATTATTTCAGTTAAAACCATTTTTAATCGAAAATACAAAATTGTTGGCAGCATGGTGGGTATTGGATTTGTGACTATGCATTCACTGTTATTCCAAAGTTAAAAAAAAAACTGAGAGCTTTAAAATTTCCAAGCTAGCTTTTGAAATTTGTCGTAATAACATGGTTCTATATGGTAAAAAGCCTAATATGTAAATAAATAAATTATTTAAGTAATAAATTATTAATTAATTAACAAATTAATATCAAATGTAACAGTTTACGAATAGAGTAACAACAAATTAATTTGGTAGCAGACTAACGTTTAACTAAATTAGTTGTTTTTAATCTCGTTTCTTTAATTACTGAGCCTCCCTGTGCCAAATGTAATGCTAATGCAGCCAGAAAATAGTTATGTTCAAAGACTTAGTCATTAATGTTGCATTTACAAAACTGTATCAAGTCATGTAAAAAAAAAATGTCAATTACGTTTAAATTAATTTTATCGCATAGAAGGATGATGAAAATGAAAGAATAGAAGCTGAATATAATATACAAAACTCCTCGGACATACATGTCACTTTCAATCATGTCATTACACACTCGTGTTTATTAGTCACCTCATCTACTGCATAAAAATGTTTGACAAGTTGAAATGTTTCTCATTATTCATTTAAAAGATTTTATTGCATTTGGCCTCTTTTACGTGATCATTTTTAGTTATTGATGTACGTGATATTTATGTTTTCCTTCCATCTTTAACTGAAAAAAAATTTACGTATTTCACAGCAGTCATGGTTTATTATTTACTATAAAGCACCGTAAAGATAAGCTGACAATTTTAATGAAATTTTGAATAAGTACAAGATGAACTATAGGGAAATGGTGGCAATCTACCTTTACCACGATTATGCGTGCAACAAATTATTTATGGCAAAGGAATTTTACGAGAAAGACAATGTAAAAAAAAAAAAACACTTAGCAGAAAGTGCGTTTATTGGCACAGTAGAGGTACTACAGTTTTTGTCCAACTAAAATTCCTATCCTGTTGCTTAAGAGTTTTCGTGTTTTATCATTCCATTACAAACGTTTTTCCTTTTTTTTATCATTTGATGAGGACATTGCATCATAGAATGAGTTTGTTCATTCCGGTTCATTCCTTTTATAATTGTTTAATAGGTATCAAACCCACAATGACCAAACTGAAATAGTTGTTCACTTGTTTCCGCTTTATAAAACTCAGTAACATTGGCTCCATACCAATAACGACGAATTGTAATTAATATTTTCCATTAATGTATGAATGTTTCTCATATGACATCCTGCTGTTCTACGCAGAATTGTTGCTGCCATTTTCACAATAAAGATAAAATAATTTTTGTATGTATTTACGAATTACCATACTTGTAAATTAAGTTTGTAGGTGTTTTGAGCAGTGGGTTCGATAATGCTGTAACCATTTGTTGCTATTGGTGGAGCTGAAATTGGGTCGACGTCTGTAAGGCTAGGACTGACTTGCTTTATAAATATTAGAACCCCATATTCCCTTCCATACACATTTAAATGTTTAAGGGGCTCGATATTATTATTATTTTTTTAGCTATCGGGCTTCTTTTTGGTCAACTATGGATGACGCCCGACCTTTTAATGCAAACACGAAAATCTGAATTAAGCAGTAAAAATAAACGTCAAGGTGTATTGAATATTATTATATAAAGGCACATAACGATAACAAATAATAATTCAACGTCAGAGCAGTGGTCAAATGGGTAATAAAATAATAGCACACGTGCCTGTTGCGTGAAAACCACAAAGTAATAAAACAAACGGAATTTTAAATTTCGACAGGTTATGTTCCTGTCATGTTCACCTAAATACAATGAAATGGCTTGTAATGGCTTGTTTTTTATTGTATTTAGGTGAACATGACAGGAAAATAACCTGTCGAAAATTAAATTCCGTTTGTTTTATGACTTTGTGGTTTTCACGCAGCAGGTGCGTGTGCTATTATTTTATAACAAATAATACTTCTACCAAATTGTGTAGGCTAACACTAGGTGATGACATAAATTGTCAGTAGAACTTATGATATATCAGTCTCTATGAGCACGTGATTGAGTTACAGGGAAATGCTGCAGTTTATTTGAATTTCCATCTGCCAGCAATTGGAGCTTTTGTCAACAATGTCTCCCTCTCTCCATGTCCACTGAAAGGTGTGTTCAGAAGTGCTTTCCAATTCGTGGAGAGGCTCGATGTTAAAACGAGATTCACTATCTTCAAAATACCTTGGTGAGAGGTTCTTGTCTATTCGTGACGGGCCATTTGCCGGCAGAGGGAAATTGGAGCATGCCCCTTTAACTCGAGCGCGTGATCTTGCCTTGTTTTACCTGTTGAAGGGTAGACGATTATAAGGACTGGTCTATAATAAGCACGAAATAAAATTCGCACCATAGCCTAGTATTGGACTGAAAAATTTTAAAGCGTTATTTGTTGTTATTATTCGTTGTGGCAAAGTTAACATGAGCCTATCTGTATTTAAAATTAACGATCTTGGTATGCTTTAATAATCTGTTTGGGTTTCTGCCCCGTCTTAGTAGGAACTGACCCAAAAACCTTTTACTTAATGTTTGGTTCTAACCAATGAATGAAAAAATAAAGAATGACAAGCGAACAGCAATAATGACGAAAAATTTCACGTTTTTCTGTGTTCATGTATGTTTACAGCTTTTTTCCTTGCTTTGACTCTTACCACTCTTGCATATTCACTGCCGTTTGTGGGTACTAGCTGTGTGTGCACTAACAACATAGCCAATGACACTAGTACATTCGACAAACTTTACCAAAACGTCATCGGTTCTACTCCCTACCTGATCTCTTTTACATTTAAGCAAAAGGCAGTGAAAATGAATCCTTGCGTATTAAAACAAACTGTAGTGCATTACTGGTGTAAACCTTGAAATAATGAAATGGAAAAACACGGTGTCTCCTGAGTGACATGAATCCACAATTCGTCCAAACAGCAACATAATTTAATTTGCAAGCCCTAATTGTGGACCTTGTTCACCATAAAATACACAAAACGAATAAAAATGATGGGAAGGTAACGAGTTGTTGCTTACACGACCGGTACCATATTGGTTCATTTACCAAATGGTGCTGGTCGTGTAATCAACAACTCGACTCAACTCGGCTCCTTCAATCATTTTTGTGTCTTTTTTTTTGTATTTTATTGTGAACAAGGCCCTCAAGAGAACTGAAAATTAAATTATGTTGCTGTTTGTGTGCCTTGTGGGTTCGTATCTGTCAGGAGACTTCTTGTTTTACCATTTGAACCTACCAACAAAATCGATTTGAGACTGAAATTAATGATTTAAGTCTTTGTGGCTAACATATTCAATGGATATTGAATTAACTGCAATTTCTTATATTGTGTTGAATAGTAACATTTTAGTTAGTGTTTAACTCTGATTAAGACATTAGTTTCACAGCAACGTATCGCTTTTTAAGTTATCAGCCTCCAATTAAGAGTTTACTAGCAGAAAGCAACTGATGAGTAAATCCGGTGAAGTAAAACGAAACATTGGCATTTCTCTACTCCACCTCCGTCCACATTATGTGGTTAAGCTGTGGTTATGTGGCTGTTGGAATTATTATGCAACATCCAACAACGTGTCTTATTTACACTGTTTAAGGTCGAGCAGTTTTATTTAATAGTGTTTGAGTGACTAAGAAGAATCAAGTGTCATTTGGTTGCTGATACCTGAAAATTGTCTAACGTTGCAAAGCCGCCATCAATCTTTAAATACTAGCAGGGGTCCAGCAGGATATGCTAAGCCTGCTACTCATCTGGCGAATTTTCTAATTTTAAATGCCTCAAATTTGACGTCGATTTCTTCTTACATAAGAAAATAATAATGAAAATTTGGCAATAGTAGTTAGTGCAGACGAATTATTAATTTTTCTCCCATAAAAGTAGGTTCACGATGGGCTTGCAACTTTATTTGCATGTATACAAAATTAGAAACTAAAAACGGTTTTTTTACTTTGTACTAAAAACGTGCAATTTCTTTAAAGATCCAAATGGGTATCCATTGAAAAGTTGGTAGGTAGCAGCTAGCTTTCAGGACGTTGACCAATTTAGAGAAAGTATAGAATTTTTCTATAATTTGAAAATTAATGTGATGTTTGCTTTTCCATGTGAAGAATATACATGTCATTCCGAACGAAGTATTTCTCTTATTTTTGTGCGTGCATCTAGTAAAATATTTGTGAACTGATATTATATAAGCTGTGGTATTTAGTTCAGCGTGCACATTCAAGACATAAACTAAATAGTTCAAGGATGATGGACAAAAAAAACCTGTAAGATGTACTGATCAATCTATTGGTCAGGGACAATTGGTTAAAACAATTCCTGTAATAAAATTATTTGTGGATATGGAAAAAGTATAAAAAAAAAAGATGGAATTGATCCATATTAGAAAAACCACAAATGGCTCTCCTGTGGGTGGGGGCAAAAGACTTCTTGGAAGACGTATGAATTAAAAAGGCAGTGTTCATGATGTGCGATGCAGTTAATTAGGAAGATACAATTTGACGAACGAATTAGCACAAAATATGATTATTGTTTCTGTTGTGTGTATCTAGTTTCCTGCCTTTGCATTCCGTCCTGTTACTAAAGACAATTTGATAATAGCAAACCCACTTTAGACATACTCGTTTATTCTCGTTTACGTACTAGGAAAAGTACTAGATAAAAGTAAGAAATCGTGTGTAAAAAGGTTAAATCATTTTAAAAGGTTTTTTAATAATTCAAGATGTTGCGGCATCCTGAAAACCGAATGAAAAATGTAGTGCAGAGAAGGCAGTTTTTACGGTGTATGACCTACCACTCCCCCCCGCCCCCGCCAAAAAAAAAGTTATGCTGCTACAAAAATCGTTTCTTGAACAGCCTAAAGAAAATTGCCACTTTGATATAATATAAACAAATCGCTGCACATTTTACCTGGCAATTGTTGGCCAAATCATATGCTGGAAATGTTATTTTGCAGTTATATTGAAAGAATGCATCATTATTGTTTTAGTAATATAAACTCACCATCATTGTAAAATTGTCAAATGTACTTGTAGTTAGGTGTTAAAAACAGAAAGATACTTTTATAAAACTTAATTTCTGTACGAAGTGTTGCATTGCAACACTGTATGAAATTATGGACTATCTTTTTATTGATATGAATCAAATTGCTTAAAAATACACTTGTGGCTTTGTTGCCAGAGTATGTTATGTAAATTTGTACAGTGTACATTTTTTTGTGAAGAAAATATATTTCTCGTTACTGAACGGTTATTCTCTTGTTGCACTTTATTTGTCACATTTAAGCCCGCACCTTATCGCCATTTGTATGTCTCACAAGGCTTGCCAAGCAGCAGACAATCTCGGACCTGGAGTTGGAAAGGCATCCGAGGGAACAAATCGAGATCTTTTTTGAGGGGACTAAAAAGTTCAGTCCCCTTTTGCTGCAGATCAGCATCTATGATAAGCTCTAGTTTTGGTGTTTGTTTAACATCTCTGTAACGTGTGGCAGAGAGAGTGGCAAGCCAGACAGCTGCACTGTGGCTGAGGTTGGTGCTAATGATACATCTGTATGTGTACCATAAAGCCTCAGTCTCTTTCCCCCCTTCCCAAACTTGGCTTTCTGTCCTGTTTAATCTTGGTCAGTAAATATGAGGGACGAAGATAATTAAGAGGCAATTTCAAAACAGTAGTTAATAAGGCTTATTATCGTAGGCGAAAAGTCAAATGGGCTTTGTTCATGGTAAATAGATACAGCTGCAATCCTGCATCTAGCTGTGTTAGTGTGGCTGAGCAGTAGCGCCTCAGTGTTTGGTCTCAAAAGTATGCAGCGTCAGTTTGGCTGAGTGGAGGACTACGGCCTTTGCTGTTAAAGGTAAATTGCGTGAGTATGGCCGAGAGGTGGGCATTTGGGCTGAAAGGTCGAGGGTTCAGTTCCCCACTCAGGCATTTGTTACTTAAATCCAAAGCGCAGCTGAAATGCTCATCCCCCAAATTTACTTCGAATTCCTCCTCCCCCTCCGCCCGATTGAAGTTATGACTGCTCCCTTAATCAACGACACCGGGTCCGGCACCCTTCAGGAAATCGAGGAAGTATGATATTTGTAAAAAACATGAGATAGACTCCTCTTTAAAACACTCCCGACATAAATTGGCTTGACTGTCCGTTTCCTGTGAAGTGTTTATTCTAGATCAGGAGCCCATTAAAAAAAAAAAAAACTGAATTTTAGTAACTGTGTAATTGGGCGCCATTTTGTTCGCTATACATACAAAACTATTGAATTGGACGCCTATATGTTTGCTATACATATATACATATTTTTTTGGGGGGAGGGAGGGGGGCGAGAATTTCTCCTTGGAACTCTTCGAAATGTGAAGTACATACACATTCCTTTAAACAGGTTTCAGCAATAAATTCTGTACCCACTCCCTTAAGGACGTTCATTCCACGAAATAGGACTCCTCGGAGTGTAGTGTTACTAGTATGGTGAACAATGGACCTTGTTCTCTTCCCCCCCCCCCTTCTTCCATCGTAGGTGTTAACCAACGCGGAAAAAACTCATTATCGTTCGGCCTAAGTTTACAGAATATTCTACCAAATTTCGTTCGAACTGACACAAACAGGCAAACAGACGGACAAAAAAACGCTAACGCTCAAGTTAAAATGACAGCGCTCGGTCGGACATAGAACAACATGCTGGCAATGTTTCGATAATCGTGCGTTGCTATGTAGTCGCCCAGAAAACCGAAACCGAAAACTAAAGACTGTCCAATGCACGGGAGCAAACGCGCCATCTACCAGTTAAATCGAGCATTACTACTGTTGAATTACGAACATTTCGACAATAGATGGCGGAGGCTCACCTCTGATGGATCGTTCGTTCTCTTTCGGTTTTCTGTTTCAGTTTCGTATTTCCTGAACCACATATCGCTTTGACGTAAAATCTGAAAGTGCTATGACATGATTAAAAAGATAATTCTAAGCTTGCAAGAAAGCAGTTATGCAAAATGTCCTGGTCCTTGCTAAAATCTACAATAAACACGTGTGATAAATAAGGATGCTACTTGTAAAGGTGGCTATCTACGAATTTTGGAATTTTCTCACTAGAGGGTGCGACACTCTTGGAATACTAAATGCTAGCGTAGAAATGTTTTGAGATCGCCAAACAATGGCCATCTATTCACTGTCAAATAAACTTAAATTTGATAGTTACTTGCCAAGTCGACTATCTTGCATTACGCGGTCCACGCAAAAGTGGTCATCTCCGCTCAGCCAATCATAGCGCAGCAAGCAACACGTCAGAGCCAAGATGGCAGCCTCCACATACGAATTAGTGTTTACAAACATGGCACTAAATTGGTTGGCAGATGAAATCGAAAGGGTGACAGCTGTAAATGGAATGCAGCATAGAAGAAAAGGTAAGCTGCATGTTCGTTCTAAGTGTAATCTGCAGCTCCTACATTTTCCTATTTTACATTGTATTACAATATGATATCCCGACTGAGTTGAATCGAGCGCTTTTTTCTGACGAGCGTTTCACTGGCGCCGTTCAAAACTAATTAGCACCACACAAAACCAGAATCACAAAATTGGTTCTCCTAAAAAGGCCTCATTAATCCCTTACTAAAGAATGGCAAGGTAAATTACGTAAACTAAATTGACTGCAAATAAACAAAAATAATTGTGTTGTTTTAGAGTATCATCGACTGATATACGACAACTGGTTTTGAAAGTAGCTAACTAGTGTGCTTCGTAGTTGTTGTTTAATTCCCAAAATAATCCTAAAACTGCCAAAATCTACTCGGAAAAGCCATTAGTAAAAATTGCGCACTAAAAATAACGTAATAGATTTTCGCTGGCCACTTATTTCCAACTCACGTTTTCATAATTTGCAGCTGTTTGTGACTGTTTATTAGGTACGAAGTTTTGGGTCCTGGCAGATGCTGTAACGTTTAAACGTTTTAAAAATGTTTGTGTGTTTTTTCCTATAAAATTATAGTATAAGGAAACAAATACGGTTGGCTGAACTGGTGCAGCAAATGCGTGTCACAGTCCGTACATCAGCAGCCCAGCAGCCTGCTGCGTCAACTACTGCCCCGCAACATCTCAGCATTTCCCTAGTATCCACTATGTAGTCTGTCATTTAAGTCGAAAATTCAAGGAGAAATACATTTGTATTTATTTATATTTGTGTCATGCTGCCTTAGCCGGGAACGGAACCCACGACTTTTGAACCAAAGGCGCAGCCAGTATTGCTCTGCCATACTGGTTTCAAAGATAGTGGGTTAAATTCTACATCAAGACAATTTGACATTTAACACCAAAAGGTAAAAGAAACAGGTTTACATCTGTATTTGTCATTTACCGAGCCCATTTGACTTTGCGTGCTAATAATTTAAAACAATGTAAAAAAAAATAACAATGAAAAACACAATTGTTAATGCATTGTCACCTGCCTGCCACCTACCCACCTGCACGGCAATTACACACAAAGAAAATACTATCAAATTATATGACTATCAAAAAAGGCCATCAACATGCGGAAACCGTTAAAAGGGGCTATCCACACCCTGGGTCCATCAAAAAAAGGGGCTATATAGAAATAACAATGCGAAATTTTGAGCGAAATAATTGTTGCTGATTTGCATTGTTACTGGTTTTTACATGGGTTATTATGTTCTACCTAAAGGTAAGAATAATTTTTTTAATTTGCATTGTTAGCCAATGATGAGTTTTCGCGTTTTTTCTCCGTTCAGTAAAAATGAAGATAGTAAGTAACCTTTGCAAGTAACCTCCTCAATTACCGTAACTGCGTAACCCAAACATGTGATGGCAGCCAGAAAAGGTATTCAAGTTTTAAAAAAAGTACGTAAGCGTATTATTTAAGATATTTATCATATTGCTCCTTCAGTGAGTGAAGTAGAAATACGTTCAGCCAAACACTTACAAGGGTTCACCGGGGTCGGAATGGGAGGGGGTCGGGCATCCCGCTCCCCGGGAATGTACTGCAGAGGTCTCGAAGCGCCTCCGGAGTGGGGAGGGGGACGACTGATGGAAGAGTGCCAAGGCTAGAGTATTTAAAGAAATCTGCATAAATTTGAAACGTTTTCCGAGAATTTTCGTACGAATTAATTTCAAATTTTTCAAAAATTTTTTATTTTAAACAACAGTCTCCTATAGTGTGGGCCTCTTCGGGGATATCTGGATTCCCGGGTGCACAGTCCGACACTGGGTTTACTTACTTACAGCCAAAGGTTTAGGCGAAACCAAAAGTGAAGCGTCACCAGGCTATAAAGGAGCTTAGATTTCAACTTCTGCCAATGACGCAAAAATTATCCAATGGTGCAAAACTGGTTCTCGTTTGCAAATGACAGTTCAGATCATTTCTTGTTTTAAGTAACTTGATGCTTTTTCCATTTTCAACTGGTACTGCATTGCATCTAGTCTCACTCAAGAGTTTATAGGGTGCAGCAAAATTCAGTTTTGTTATGATTAAAATCATCTAAACAATGTCTGCCAGGGTATGTCATAAATATCTTAGTACGTTTTCTTTTCAAAGGCCTTACACACACGAAGGCTTTTCAGTTGAAGAGGTAGGAGGGAAAAGTATAGAGGTACAAGAGTTAATCTTCGCTGCCCTACCAACAATGAATTCCGAAACTTAGCCATCCCAGGAAGTTAATAATTTTCTCTACCCTGAAATTAACAAAAATTGCTGAGGTTTTTGACAAATAGTCTACATTAGTTCGAAAAAAAAATTACGGTTTTGGCACGTCGTCAATGTTAATAGGTGCAGTGGAGTACACAGGAAAAATGTGGGAAAGGTTGGGGGGGGGTGAGCCCATCTACCATAAATAACATTTTCTCAATGTGAACAAGGAATATATCATGAACTTTGGAAGGTAGAAACATATAATAATTTAGGGAGAAGGAGGGGGGGGGGGGGGGGGAGCCACGCCTGCATACGCCTTTGGTTAGATGTAAGGACTGGCCCAGTGCCTAAATTGTCTTTTTGTGGCACAAGCAAATGTTTCCCGCATGTGGTGAACATCCTGTCGTTTCATATGTGAACTGATTAGTATTACCAGGAGGAAATGAAAGCGTATGCTTTATTGATTCACCCCTGGTATTACTAATAAAGCGTGCTTTTACCCTGATCAATTTCTTGATAACAAAGCAAGAATTTAAAGGGACCTTCCAGTTCATCAATGTGGTGGAGTCCTGGACACAATGTCGAAAAACAAATTCTCAAAAGCCTAAATTTCGAACCCTCCTTCTTGAAGATCCTAAATCTCGAATGTCCGAAATCTCGAAACTTGTAAATCTTGACCCTAGAAAATGTTAACTTTGCAACTAGAAAAAAAAATTAATTGAGTAAACTTCGATAGATTCGGGAATCTAAAATACTAAGTAGATTATTTTATAAACAATAGCTCAATTGAAAGCAATTACACTACACTACAAGACGGCCCGAAAACATTTAGCGATATTGAAAGGATCATTTAGTAAAACTCGAAAAACTGCGAAAACTTCAACCAAAAACTAAGACATTTTTGCGGAAAATCGTTAGTAAATAAATAACTAGTAAACTAATCATTTAAAATTTGGTTGCTATGGATACCCAGACTACGTGACTTGAATTCAAAACAATCAGAATGATAGTTTTCAAAAAAAAATAACGATATAGCACAGATTTTTTAGGCAGCCAAAAACGGAATAGAGCAGTGACATTTGCCGCCATATTGGCACCAGATTGGCACCAGTATGGGTTTTGGAGGGCATAACTACAAGGTGCACTACTTAAAAATGGAGGGAAAAACAACGGAAGAGCGGATTTCTTAGGCTTAAAATAACGTTGTTTTCTCCAACAACAAAAATCGCGCGTTTTAGGTCTAAGAAATCACTCTTCACAGCATCGGCTTCAGTATGACGCCCTTCTGTTTCTCTCTGCAGTGCCCCTTGTAGCTAACCCATTAAGGCTCCAGCATAGAGTTATACACAATAATACTACGTCGTGTCACTGCTCTAAACGCGCTTGTGTTATACGGGTTTGTTTACGAACAAGACTCCAAAGGAAAATATGGCACCGTACATTGGAGATGCTCTGAGGTCAAGTCTAGAATCTCTGGATGTCAAGGTCGATGCGTATAACCTTTTATTTTGTGGTATTTTATTACTTGTCTACAGAAGAAACAAAGCCTCACAGAACAATGGATATGCCAAAAAGAAGAAAAAAAAGAAGATCTGTCTGTAGCAGATCGCGTAAAAAAGTTGTTTCTTGAGTATGCCTAGCATGACTTTTTAACGTACTTTTTAAATATTACACAGTGAAATTTAAATTTTTTTTTCGAGATTCTTGCATTTGAGATTTCGTTTTTCGAGATATTGATTTTTCGCGATTGTGATTTTCGAAAATGTGGATTCGAGATTAAGTTTTTCGAGATTTTGGGCGGATCCTATATGGAGAGACCCAAATTCTCCCGAGGTGGATAGCGGAAGGATGAACCCTTTTCCTCTCATCTTTGTTGACACCACTGCCCAGGGAAATGTTAACGATAAGTCGTCATTGTGTTTCAGGACTGTGCTGCGAAATTGTTGATGTGATATTGGGAGTGTCTTCGTGGTTACGGTCCTAGCAACAACGCTAATTTGATTAGTTGGCCGGTTTAGGCTGCTATAAGACGGTGATTATGATAACTGTTACGTTTAAACTGTGAATTTAAGTTTTAAGCTTATACAGGACTTATTTAGTGAGTGCATGAGTTAGTGTAAAAGCTTATGTTGTTATAAAGTTTAACCGCAATACTATAACTTAAGCTAAACGCTGGTTTAAATAGTACACTATAGTAAGTCTTTAATTGTAAAGTATGGCTTCTAGCAAAGCTTGTTTAAACTTGCAAAAACATATAAGTTAAGTTACAACCCTTGTAAAAAGGAGTTGCCAAGACTTTATAAACAGTTGAAGTGTACGTTTAAAGCATTTAATTAAAATATTAATTGTGCAATAATGTGCTTCTGTACAATATTAAGAATAACGTTATTTTCTGTTAAATGTCTAAGATGTAACGTTTGAGTTATTGTAAGTTACTGTATTATTGTTTGTGCTGTTGTTTAAACTATTTTGTTAACAGCTATTAGAATTTAAGCTTTAATGTTAAAAAGATGGTTTGTAAACACACTATTTGTTAGTGTGTGGATTTCCCTCTAATATACTTGAAAGAGATTGGGTGTATTGACGGGTGTTCAGTGGTAGTTGATGTTGTGGCTTGGCATGTAAAAATGACGCTGGTTATTTGGTTCCATTGGGTTTTTATTGCGGTGGAGGTTGCAATTTTATGCTCGCCCGACTTACACACGGAATAACCCTTGCGGTTTTACATTTGCGGTTGGCTGGACTTAAGGGTTAGGGAAAAGTATTGGTGGTAAATACATTGACTTACGTATGTTGCAGAATAATTTTGGTATAATAGATCGAAATATTTGGTGGTCCAAAAGGCGTATAAATTAAGACTTCACTCCTACGTGTTGCAGTTTGGAGGAATTGGAATGGAATGATGATTATACCAATGGTAACCATGCATGACAAACAAAGCATGACACCATGACTACAATGCACGTCATGGCATGCATGCGCACATTGGCCTATAATAATACAGTCTGGACTTGACTCGAACTTCTTGGGGAGCTCCTCTGTAAGGACATCCGCCACAGGCCCAGGAACAGTCCACCACTCCATACCGGCGCCGAGCTGGGGCCGATGACCTTAGTCTTCAATCAATGGCGTCTGCCTGGTCTATCCACAAACGTCCGGCGCATCAGCACAGGATGGTGGCAGCTCAAACGCCAGCAACGGCTGCCGATACATGGGGTTAAATTGATGATATTACTGAATTTCTTGATAACTTCACGCATAATTTGTATTATAACGATAGTACTTTTCTGGGCACTTTACTTAAAGTTAAGGGTTGTTTCTAATGTTACTAATAAGTATTAGTGAGGAAGATATTATCACATTTAAAGACGGAAGCAATACTGTTGGCGAAAGAGAAAATTCAGAGCTAAATATTGCCTTAACGTTAGGCACTTAAATTGAAGGTATTAATTAAAGCAATACGGCTATACCAAACTTAAAGAAATTCATTCTCAATCATAAACCTGGTTACTTTACTACAAACGTGCAGTTTTACGTTTTAATGCTTTCGAAGTCCTCATTGCAAAACGGGTACCGATATTGTTATCCAGTTTTGGTGAAAAAAAAAAAAGAAAGACGTATGCTTTGATTAAGAGTTTTTTCTTCCCTGAGGCACCAAACTCAAAGTCATTAACGAAAGTTGATAAGTAGATAAAGGAGTACCTGGATCTGATATCCAGTTTCATTGCGGAAAGAAACGCTTTTCACAAGCGAGAGAAGTTTCAGGGCGACTCAGTTGCTTCCTACATTTGTGACGCTTAACAGATCACTGCAGATTTAGAACATTTTTGAAGAAAGCGCTTCGAGACAGTTTGTGTAGGCATAAAGAGTATTGAAACTCGAAAATAGTTAATGGCCATGAAGCCTGAAGGTTCAGTCTTTTATTCTCTTAACTAAGGTAATTACATGTAAATTACTTGGGAGTTTGCTTAACTTAGCCATCAGTGCATTGCAACTTAAATGTTTCCAAAGCCTTCCATTGTTTGGCTATTGTACACCGTTGTGTTACCTCTGGTATTATTGAAATAAAAGTGTGGGCTTTTAAGATGTTTGTGAGTTCTCTATTGGAGTACGCAAGCCCAGTATGGTCCCCATCTCTTTCGGGGATATCGACAAGATATTGAATTAGTCGAACGTAAATACACAAAAAAACCTCCTTGACATGCGAAGCCTCCATACGATAAGATTATTACCAAAAGTCGGTCTTGATCCCCTAGAAATGCGCAGACTACGAGTCGATCTGTTTCTTACCTTAAGATTGTTTGGACTTTTAACCAGCGGATTTACCTTTTTCGGCCTTTGCCTTTGTAAAGAGAGTAATGACCACCTGCAATCCTCTGAGGGATGAAGCTGTAATAACGTGTTCTGCTTATCTCTTCTGGGCAACGTTGGGCAGAATATGTCTCAGAAATTTGTTAAAGAGGCCAGAATATTTGTTGCCTCTCGCGTTTCATCACCAATAATTTGGCTTGGGTTACAGCACCCTCTGCTTGAAGGTAGCTTGTGTCAGACTACACTCTTCTAACAAGATTCACGTAAATTGTTCTCTGTGCTTTACATCAGGTACTGTTACAATCACCTACCCGTTACTCAGTCCTTTGCTCTAAACCTAATGTAACAAAATGTGGAATACGTGGAATTCAGTTCCCGTACTTATTTATTCAAATTAAGTACGTCCTTTCCTTCTCTAGCTCATTCAGGAGTTGACAGCTAGGGCCAACAGAGATAAAAGCTTTGGGCCAAGCGAGGCACGGAGCTTTCATCCCAACCTGCGTTGGTAAGAATTAGGCTAAACGTAAAGCTGACCCACTGAACGCATGTAAAATAGATTTGTTTCCAGACCGGTAGATGGCGCCAGTGGTTGTTCTCCGTTGCTGACGGTCGATATTGAGTTGGCTCCACAGCATCGCGCAATGACTTGCTTGGTTTTCACACACTTCTTCTTTATTATCACACGGGTTCGAAGTAACCGGCAGAGCTGCGCTGCTGTTTATATGTTTAAGAGAGAAATCAGCTCTGCAAAATGTTTAACGGGCAATTACATCCATTTTGACATGCATGTTTGACTTTTGGATCACTTACACAATAACTAAACACCAGAATTGCGGTAAGAATACCGAGTACGTCCGATATAACAATTTAATTACTGCATTACCAAAACACGACACGGAGGTCGCCATTGTTTTGCTGGAACGCGTAGAAATTAATGCCGACAGACGTATCTCTCCGATTTCGACTCGGAGCCGATTGAGATAGCTGTATTGACTCTGAGGAGCTCAAGCTTCTGACGGCCTTAGCTGGCCACTACACTGCCGGCCAGCTAAAGCCGCCAGACGCTTGAGCTCCTCACAGTCAATACAGCTATCTCAATCGGCTGCGAGTCGAAATCGAAAAGTGACATCTGTCGGCATTAATTTCTGAGCGTTCCAGCAAAACAATGGCGATCTCCGTGTCGTGTTTTGGTCATGCAGTAATTAAATTGTTATATCGGACGTAAGTAACGTATTCTTGCCGCAATTCTTGTGTTTAGTTATTGTGTAAGTGATCCAAAAGTAAAGCATGCATGTCAAAATGGATGTAATTGCCCTTTAAGTTTTTTAAAGTCCGAGAGCATATACACAAAAGCACAACGTTTCGGAATTCCTTCAACCCGTTTTCAAGTGCAATAAAAAAATAATTTGCGATAAAGCTTCGTACTTAACTGTTGTGTAGCTGTAGCTGGCTTATAGCTGTGATGATTTTCGTGTCATGTTTTGTATAACGAAGCTTTACAGCGAATTTATTTTGTTATTACTTGAAAAAGGGGTTAAAGAATTCCCGAACGTTGTGCTTTTGTGTAGTATATGTGCACGAGTGGGTTTTTTAAAAACTTAAAAGCCGTTTACTATAGTTTGTCTGTCTGTATCCACAACTTATAAACTCATTATCGGACTCCTTTTAAACTTTGCAAATGTAATCTATGTCTTAAAGCTGAAGGAACTCCAACGTTATGGGATTCGATAGACCAAATTCATTGTTGAATAATATTTTACAGATTGTTCCTACGCAACAATTAGTCAGCCATGTGTCTACAGGCGCGAAATCGGTAAATATCGGTAAATTCAATACACGACAAATGAAGCAAGTCAAGTCAAATCAAATCAAATCAAATCAAATCAAATTTGATTTACCCTCCCAGCCTTTCCTACCTTCCTGAATTGGGAAGTAAGCCTCTGCCTTGATTTAGTAGAATGAGATCCTGGGAATGTTAGGAAAGACTGGAACACGAAGCCAAACAATTTTCCATCTATTTATTCGCTGAGTCTTTTGACTCTCCTAGACCAAGAAAATTGATAAACTAACAATTTTAGAAAAAGTGGAGCTGACGTTCACATCCATTTTATTAATCGATCCGGAATGCCAGAGACTACAAACAAAACTTTTGGCAATGGATTACAAAGGCTTACATTTTTCCTTACATTGGCAGTGTGCCTTTGGTGAAACAGCAAGTGGGAGAAAATCGTTTGGGACAAAAGATTCTTCCTATTCTTGATGCATAAAAGCCTTTGTCCCTTAAAGTAACGATTTGTCATGCCAATGATAAGTTTAACCCGTTGTTAGAGCTGAAGTCTTTTTTTTTTTTATTGTTTGTTAGATATTTAACTCATGTGAAGCAACGAAATGGTTGTGTAGCTGAACAGACTCGGTTTTGAACCTCCAAACCGCAATTAGGAACGGGAGGGGGGGGGGGGGAAAACACGCTCATTCGCTCACACACAGAAAACGATTGTAATCAGGAAAGAAAGTAACTAAGAAAGCTACAGCACCAGTTGAAATTGCAAAAATTGGACACCACGCATAGTTAACCATAAGCAACGATTCCATAAAGAACAATGACACAGTATTATTTTTAATGTAAGTTCAAATGCTAACATAACATTATATTTATAGAAGTGAAACTACACTAAGAAAGTAAATAAGCAAACACCTGTCGTATTCAACTTGGTATCGTAATGTGGTCGTTTGGCCTCGGGCAGATATCTTTAGAGCGAATATTACTCTGGCACATAAGCGAAGAAACGCATTGAAGGCAACACTGTGAAAAATATCTTGGTGACAAGTGAGCATTAAGAAGCAAGTGAACAGGCTTGCTTATATTTCAACTTGAAGTTAAAAGCTGGAGAAGGAAAATAATGGAATAATTAGTGATTTATGGACCGCTGTACTTCACGTGCCGTCACTGCTGATGGGGCAGTGAAAAGAGCCCTATCTGTCCTTTCGATAGGGATCTCAACCTTGTTCTTTCGGACGCCTTTCCAACTCTACGTCTGAGGTTGTGTGCTGCTTAGGAACCCTTGGGGAACAAACGAGGTGGCAATAAATTGTGGGCTATGAATGGCAATGTCCTGGTGTGGCACTCAGCTTGTCACTGCAGTTGATGAGGATAGGTCGTATTGGCCCAAATACGTATTGGTCACACCAATCTTGCACATTGCTTCCTTTTGAGGGGGATAACCCTCTTAAATATCAATGGTGTCACAGGCCAGTTACAGTCCGTCATGTGCTTCTAGATTGCCACCATCTTGGTGGTGTTCATTGCCGTTTCCATCTTCCGCGAAACTTAGTGTGTCAATTTGGCGATGTGTTCGTTCTTCTGTCCGGTTTTTTTTTTTTTACATTTTTGCAGAAGTTACAGATATGTGATAAGATCTGGATTTGGGGTTCGGTTAACATGTCTGTAGTCTGTGGTGCAGTGACAATCCGAATCGCTGTACTGTGACTGTGGTTGGGGCTAATGACCTAGCTGTCGATGTGCCATAAAGCCTTAATTCCCCTTTTCCCATCATTGCTGCTCACTTGTCATCCACAGCAGTTCACAGTGTTGGTTGTATTGTTTTTCTTTTCTTATTACTATTATTTACTGCTAATTTCGTTTCTTTAAACTGGTTTGTATCCTATAGTGTTTGTTTGTCGAGGATTATAGGTCTGGAATTCAGGTCCTTTGGCTTTTGTTTGTTGTATACTGACTTTAAATGCGTACAGAAAGTTGACAACAATCTTGAGAGTGTCAAGTTATCTTAGTGCCATAGCGCATAATAGGCCTAATCTAGAAGCCGGGTTTAGTTCCGGACTCATGATGACCTGTGAATTGTTACGTCATTATTACTTCTCACTTGTCATCCATAACTGTTCACAATGTTGGCTCCGTTTCTTCCTTTATGTGTTAAACAGTGTTTATGTATTATCACAGTCTTATGTTGAGTTAGAAGATATCTACGTAGGCCAAAGTTTGAGAACCTGGTTTCACTCTCTGTTTTGACTTTTGCACGATGTTTCGGGTTTCTCTGAAAAATTCCTCTTAAAATCGTAGGTTTTCAGTTTCGACATTGTTACGTGGGCTAACAGTAAAGTTGATAAAAGGGCTTTTGTTTGTGAGACGTTCTTTCGATTGTTATTTTTTTCCTGCTTTCGACGATGAAGAGTCGCGTGTTGCAAATCAACATGCGAAAATGTTTGGTCCGAGCATTCAGCGATAATTAGGTAATGTATAATGACAAGGCTAATTATGTTGTATTAGTAGTTGACATGATTCAGTGTATTGATTGCCAAATGACTAGTCAGTGGACTTTACATCCGGTCGTTGTACGCACAGGGATTTATAGTGTCGTCACGTTCGAACTTTGCAAGACTGATCAGCATTGTAAACAACGTTGTGAACTCGGTTATCGTAAACCCGAGTATGAATTTAGTCGCCAATCACGATGTCGGCCCCAATTTTTTTTAGAAAAATTAATATTTCGGATCCTCTGCCTCTGTGTGGATAAATTGTAGCGGATACGTATGTCCATTAAATTCAATCTACACGCACGTACTAATCATTTACATTTTCCCTCAGTGAGTAAGTAGCAGACAAACTTCGCTGCTAACAGCATAATTTAACAGCTGCTAGCCCAGATCCCGTCGCGCTCACACAAAGGATTCCATTTGACAGTGCAAAGCTTAATATTTTGTCATTGTTTATTTCAGCATTCTCAGATTAATACAGTGCAATGTTTAGTAGTTTGTTATTCCTTTCACCTTCCTCAAATTGTATCGTATCTTGACAAGACCAGTCTTTAATACCTACTGTCTGTTGCGTTAATGTTTTTTTGTGATTTATTATAAAACACTATAAGGACTGGACAGCAGATATCCGTATAGCCTATCTACATGGCCAAATCGACCGGAAAATTTTTTATGCCCACCCTCGGATTCTTCAGGGGCCCCAAGGGCCACCCACTCGTTTGTAAGCTACTACGTTAGCTCTATGATTTCAAACAGGCCGGAAGACAATGGTACCTAACTATAAAGCAAGCTATGGGGAGGCCAGTGGGGCCCATGCGTGTTTCAACCCCAACGGGACCTAATATTCCATGTCAGTACGTGGACAAAATTTTTAGGGACTTTAACATGGTTGAGGATTACACCTTTGGTTAAGACACGTTCGCTGGTCAGCCAAAACATTGATGAATGCAGTCTTTTTGTGTTCATTTAATGTTTGGAGGGTCACCTTACCCCAAGTTAACCGCGTGGTAATATACACTCACTACGCAAAGTTTGTTCTCGAATAGCCAGTGGTAGAGAAAGCTTTTAGTAATTTTTTTTTTTTTGGGGGGGGGGCAGTCGCAGGGTGTCCCACATCACCATTAGAGTCATGAGAAGTATTTGTACACATGTGTGCAACACATAAACCTTCCTGTACGACATTTGTGCAACAGGGTTTTCTCTACTGCACAAATAACACAAACAGTGTCGGATGTGTAATTGCATTTCACCCAACGTAAGATCCACATCTCGCACAGCATGCAACAACTAATCGTTAATATTTTCACTGAACACATTTTTCACTGAACACTTTCTTCCAATACTTTCATTTGTATTGATTTTGTTTTTTTGCCCCTCTGCAGCTTTTTCACCCCACTGCATCACCACACACCCCTACCTCCTTTCAAAGAATTCACTTCACTTTACGGTAATCAAATGCAGAATACAGATTTTTATCTTCGTTCTTCCTTACTTTTTAATGGTTATTCTTGAAGATTACTCGACCGGAGAAGTCTCAGACAAGACGTTAAAGTGATGAGCAAGACTTGGTACTGAAAAATAAAAATGAAAAAAAGTTCATCATCTTTTACAGTGATTGGATCAGGCAGGGTAAGGTTGCCACTTAGGCCAGTCCACGTCATTAAAAAATCTAAAACCCCCAAAAAATGCTAAAACTATAGAGGCACGTTATAAGAGATTGTAAAAGGTTAATAAAAAAAACTGACTAGCATAAAAGTAGTAATACAAGAATAGATAGCAGTAAAAAAAATTATTGAGCAAAAAAAGCGGACCTTTTTTGAAGCATGTCAAGTCGGTTAGGCTAACAAGACGCTTGAACACTGTTGCAAATGCTGCCAAAATCGTCTGTTCAGCTAAGGAATTCCATGAAGGAACCACCCTTACTGCAAAGAAATTTCGCCCGCATACCAATCTTGTTTTCGGAACATGTATACGGACTTGCCTCAAAGAACAGTAGATCCACTGCAAGATACCCGTAGAGAATTCTGAAAGCTAGGATTAGGCCCAGCTTTAAACGGCGTAGTTCTAGTGAGTCCAAACCCAAAGACTTGAGGTGACAATAAAGCAATATCTACACAACGAATAGTGGTTTAGTAAAACGACGCTGGACGGATTCAAGGTGGTCTATATCATGCAGAAGGCAAGGAGACCAAACTGAACTTGCCTACTCTAAAATTGGTCAAACGAAGACGCTGTAGGCCCAAAATTTGGTTTTTACACATCCTGAAGCGAAAACCCATTGGACCATGCCTAAACTATGACTGGCATTCACCACCACATGGCTACAATGAACCAAAATTTTAACTCGAGTCGAACCATGTACCAAAGTCCTTGACTAGGTTTGCACGAGGGAGGGAAACACCCTCCATAACATATGTAAACCCAGGATTTTGGGCTCCAATGTGGAAGTTTTACATTTGGTACTGGAAATATGCAGTTGCAGTCACGTACCCAATGAAGAACTTAGTTTATTTCAGCTTGGACTTGAAGGTTGTTTTGGGTGCATATATCGGTGGAAGGCAGTTTGAGGTTATCTGCAAATTTCTGTTGTTCAGAATTTCTAGAGTTACCTAATAAATCGTGTACGAAAAAGAAGAAAAGAAAGCACCAAAGCACGGAGCCCTGAGGGACACCACTAATGATACTTATTGGGGTAGAACTGCAGGTACCTAGACAACACTCTGGGAGCCACCGATTAGAAATGCATTTTTAAAGTCAAAAAGAATTTCGTCAGATGGTATGCTGAGGGTCAAAGACTGCGTCCAGCTATCCAAGGCTAACAAAAGTTGAGCAGTAGAGGAATGACCAGGTAAAAAACGAAATTGATTGCTTCCAATTAAGTGGTATTTATTGGTGGACCAAAGCATTTTCCATTAATTGTGACTGGCTGTCACAAACAGTTCTTTCCATTAATTTGCAAGGAACTGCAGGAAGTGAAGTGGATATATAATTGTGCAGATCTACTACGTTTCCTTTCTTTCAAAATAGTGGAAACATTTTCCGTTGACAAAATATTAGGAAGTTTACATTAAGTTAAAGATAGTTGGCAGGCCAAGTTGGATACCTGCTACATCTTTCAAGAATGTTCTCCCACGGGTTGGTTCAGTTGTGAGATGTGAAGAGCCATGGTAGTAAAGCCATCCATAAAGCTCTAGTTCACACGATTCGAGCAGTCCACTGTAAAATCATTGAAATCTTTTCAATTACTATATTGGCATTGTACGGTTTGATGGCAGAATTAATGAAACGTCACATTTGCTGGATTTGTTGTTCATACAGCCATTAGGGATGTAACCAAGAATGAAATTGAATTTAAAAGAAATCCGTATAGCACATATTTGCCTCGGCTTAATCTGTGGATGCTCTCTGCAATATAACGTCACTGCACCTACGATAGACCATCAAGAAACTACCAGCTTTGTAGCAACGGTCCCTCCTAACAACGTTGTAAGAGTGCCCCTCCCGTGTCACCATGACGCCACTTACAGTGGAATTCAATCAAGATTTTAGCACAGAAAACAACTCATAAGTACCCGAAGCCAAAAGTATTTAAGTCACACATATTCCCAACTAAATTTCGTACATTAAAAGAAATACAGTTCAGGCCAGGAATATTATCATTACAACAAATTTCCCTTGTAACGTCCCATTTACGTGATTGAGTTTTCTTGACTGGCTAATGTCCTTTTCAGTTTTCCTTCACCACACGCAGTCAGACCATGACCCATGCTAATTGCTTTGTCATTAGGAGGTAAAGTTGCATCTTGCGGCAATGTACGGTTGTCTCATTTGCATATTTATATTTATATTCGGTAAGACGACATAATTGTCTGCACGAGACCTGTTCTGGCAAAACTGTGGAAATAAAACGACTAAAGTAATTTTTACTCTTGGTTTCGAAGATCTTACACTATGGACGAGCGAAGACAAATTGGTCACAATCACCTTAGGGAAATCAACCAGAATGTAATCTGACCCGGCACAATTAATTATGAAGGGAAATCATAAGTTGATTTCAGCATCTCTGGCACATTTGTCATTAGTTGTCTGCTGGATGATAGTCAGTTTATTCCAAACTTTCTGAATTGCGTGTGATGTTCGTTGTGCTTAAAGAAAACTGCAGGATTTTTTTTTCTGTAGAATTTGGATTTGGTGTGCATTGCATTTCGTTCATGGCATTTGCACATTTCGAGGTACAATTTAGGAATCAATTAACATCTTGCCACCAGAAGTTTTTACCTTACGATCATGTCATATAGTTCCTGTCTGATAGCACAAAGATGTTGGTTTCATGGTTTGTTAAGGATAGATTGTCCACATGTGCAGAAACAATCTGTGGTCAGCTGTCATTTTGTTTGAAGCATAGCTCTAACTTTTGACGCGCACCCTGTCTTAGCCATTGCACTATAAGAAAATAGGGAAAATGTCGCCAGGCAAATCTCATAGGAAATTCCCAGGTTCGTTTACATGCCACAATCGGCATGAGCACGAGTCATCTCAGTCACTCTTCCGTAAATGCCAGGGGTGGCTGAGGCCAGACTCAAAGCCGGGACCTTTCGCACATGAGAAGGTCGTGATAACCATCAGGCCTCTCACCTTGCCCGTCACAACTAGCCGTCACAACTAGTGGTTTTGGAGCATAGTGGTCACAACCACGTCACTGCTGCTTAAATCAGAGGACTCCAAAGTTGGGTTTATTAATTCTTTAGCTGTTCTTCGACTTGATTGTTCAAAAGTACAGCTTGCTGTATAAAAGTATATTTTCCAATTTGGCTTCGAGATTTTTAATGGTGACATTTACAACATTGGCAAAAGCGTCTACAGTAAAAAAGTCGTGACTTTATATTTGAAACTTGGTAGAGTAGTTTCATCCGAAGGCTCATTCGTTTTTTCAGGATATCGGATGCATTTTCAACAGCAGCAGTTGAAGGGCATGTGGAGCAGTTTACATTGCTGCAAACTATGGAATTTATCGCACTACGAACAGCCTCACGCATATCTTGTAGAGGGATACCGGTACTTATTGAGTCAAGTTTAGTATTCACTTTTTAGTTTGCCAGTTCAGACTTTAACCTCATAATCTCTAAAGCGCTTTGAAAGTGACGCAATATCCCTGAGTCGTTGGTCACAGCAGTGGGAGATATGGTGTGGATGGACGATTTGACAGCTATCGCAGTTTGTTTTACAGGGACACTTTCAGCCAAACATAAACCAGTTGCAGGGGTTGGCTTATTTAAATGTGTTTTTTGTGCTTTTTTAGAACTTTGTCTGTAGCGCGATGGGGCTGCCTACTGGCAGGGGCCGGATGGTGTGAAATATTTCTCAGGCATGAACCGACATAACCTAATGGAGTGCTTGTTAGAAACACAGTGCTTTAAGAGGTAAGAAAAAATATGTAAAGCATAGCAACTCACAGATTCCAATTCCAGTTCTCTACTTCTTATGTCCACTTCTCCCATTTAGAAATCAGGGAATGTGTCTTTTTAGGCCTATTCAGTTAAATTCAGCTCAACAAACAACGCACTTGAACACTTTGTTTCCAGTTCGAAGCAGAGAACGTGCAATACTAAAATGCCTGCTAGATAAAATTCAGCACTACAATATCGCATTTGTAGGGTCTGCCCCAGTTTTAGTCGTTGAAAGTCTCTTTTAAATTGCCTCCACTGTTAAATTCAGCACCACAAACTTTAATGGGTTGTGCTCAGCTTCAAAGAAGGCCCCTAGACAGTTCAGATGATTAAATTCAGCACTTCAAACTGTACACTTGAATGGTTTCTCTCCAACATGAATCGGAGAAAGAGTCTTTGAACTGCTTGTGAATGATGTTACAGATACGAGACAGAAAGCAAAGCAAATGCAAGAAATTATACACTGGAGTGTGACGTTTTGGATATGCTGTTATGGGGTCCGGTCTAAATCCATACAGTCGAAATCCCAACAATAAAAATCCCGACAGTCTAAATCCTGATGGGTTAAATTCCCGACAGTCAAAATCCCGACAACAAAAAATTCAACTTATTAACTTGGAATAATAGTATGGAATTTTTTTTTCTGGTAAAAAAAAGTGGTACGAAAAATACCGATGCTGCCTAATTGGCCTGTAATAAGCACCTTGGAGCTGGATCATTAGTGATAGGGAAGACACAGGAACCCTGAAGCAGAATACTTTCCACCATACTGTGACGAACAATTTGGTACTGCCCCACCAATCGGGATTTTTAACCGTCGGGATTTTGACCTGTCGGGATTTCGAACCGAATCTGCCGTTATCCGTTATCAATCATAAATTTTTTTAAGTAATTGCTTTAAGTCATTGTAAGAATCTTAAATTTCACAAGAACCTAAGTTAAACCCGATGGAATTACACAGCAGCAACCTCCACCTATTGCCATTCTTTGGGTCTGACTTGGGTTCTTTTTTCTTGTGTGAAAGATTTCTGCTTTTGATTGTTTCGTGTTCTTAGTGAATTTTTGTGTGTTCTTGCCATGACTTAAAGCAGTTGCTTTAAAACAAATTTATGTTTGATAAAGGGCAACAGCATAACCGAAACGTCACGCTCACTCATCAGAACACTTATGGAAATATTTTATGGGCCATAGAAAATGACAACAAGCACATAAGCACCAACACGTAGAAGGAGCTTCTGTATTTGTCATTTTTTTCTATAAAACGTTTGCCAATGAACTTTGTGAACCTTTCTTGTTGTGCTCACGGCTTCTTTTTCTGCAACATCTGGAACTGCATACGTCACCTTTTTATGCGTGACAGAGGTGTGCGCCTGAACTTTTCGTTAAAAAAATGGAGGAAGTATATACAGAAGACCAGTTGCGACTTGGTATTGGCTGCAGAAGCTTGTCTTTTACTTTTTCTTTACGTACACCTCCCCTTTAGAAGAAGGCTGAAGTCTGATGAAAGGAAAGAAATACCGACGTTTACACACGTCTTTTGCGACATTCATAAGTGCTTTTTTTGTTGTTGACAGCCGTAATGTACGTTAAGGGAGCTTGTGCAATAACAGAAAGGTTCTACCTTCTCTAGGGGGTTGGCTGCTCACGCATTCCTTTGATGTAGTCATATGATCACGTGACACTATCTCTTTCAAGCGATGGTTTGCTTTTCTGTTTTCTTCCAAAAGACCACTTCGGTGTAGATGTGTATCAAGGCCAGAATTTCGTCGAAATGGGATTGGTTGAGGTTAGAAAGCACCTTTCCCCATCCGATACTTTGTTCAGACCGTTGCTACTGGCAACCAGTTGCGTTGCTGTTTGGACCAGGGGAGTGAACAAACATGGCCTTTCAGGATAGGTAACGAGCCTTGTTGTCATGATTGGACAAATCGAAAAAAAAAACGAAGGAATGCGATGTGTAGTGATGGTGACAATATTGCCTTTACCGGTTTTTTTTTACCTTTTTTATTCATCCGTTGGGAAAAATGACGCCTCCAACTGTGATGCTTTTTTTTTTCATGTAGGAAAACAAGCAAAATTTTGTTTGTTGTTGGGCAGACACGTCTGATGGATTTAGGTAGTTTTGAGGTAGAAGTCATAGTCCAAAGAAAATAGGTTGTTGCGATTAAATGGAAAATTTGGAATGCTGGAAAAAAATACGGCGACACAAGCAACGTTCTGGCGCAAGAAAAATGGCCACCCAACAACATAATAGCAATTACATACGTGCGGTGGTACATACGTAACAAACAAACGTTTAAACGGAGTGAATCGGACGTGAAATTGGTCTCAGAAAGAAGGTACGAGGCTTACCACAGTTCAGCCCGTTCAAAAAGTAAGGCCATTTTTAATTATAATAAAAGCAAATACCACAATTGCATTTGAAAAAGCACAAACAGTTAACGATCAAAATTAGAAAGCCGGTAGAGTGAACATAAAATAAACAAAGGCGACGTTTCGAAGCAATCCCCGCATCGTTATCAAGCAATAAAAGATACGGTTGAGAAGCCAAAGTTAAGTAAGACGCTTTAAAAGCCATAAAAACGTAAAAACTCAAGGCATAAAAATAAAAATAAATATAGTGGACCTAAGGCATCGTATAAACTGTCCTAGGCCTTAGATACAAAGGCCTAGGACACAAAATGATAAAAAAAAAATGATACAAAAATTAGGGAACCTGACGTTTCACCTGACGTTTACTGCTAGCAGGCGAGAGAATTGGTTCCCTACTGGTAGTTTCAAAGCTTGCCTTAGGTCCGTTTTTTTAAGTCCAACTTTTCTAGTTAGCACCACTCAGAACCAGGAGAGGACAGAAATCAAATCTAATGAAGCAGGAAGATTTCTGTCCGCTCCTGTTTCTGAGGAGGGAGAACTAGAAAAGTTGGACTTAAAAAAGTTTGGGTCGTCAGTTTTTTGTGGACCACCCTGTATTTAACTTAACGTTGGCTGCTTAGCCGTGTCTGTTATTATCTTTGACCCTTGATAACGAAGTGGGGATTGATAAGCAACGTTAGAAATTGTGTATTTTATTTGCAATTCTAGTGACCTTCTATTTTTTTTTATCAAAATCAAAATTTATCATTACCGGACATATTTAAAACAGCACGCTCGCATGTAAATTCACTAATTTCGGCGGCAATATTTTATGTACGCATGTGGGTTCGATTTATGGAGTTATACGTAATATGCCATCATGCAAATGTTTCACGTTTTCAACGGCCCTAGCTTTCCTACAATGTTCCCGGCAACGTCGCCCCCCCCCCCACCCCCCTTCACAGATGAAAAGTGTATTAAAGCGGAAAAAACCTGTAATTTCTAGATTTTTAGACCATTTTTTAGGCTCCTAAAAAAGGGAAAATTTATACAAAATGGTTTTAAAAAAATAAAATCTTACGCAAAATATTTTATATAATATAAATAAAAAGTCAGCGTAAAATATCACTCTGTAAAATTCATTACATGGCCACTGCCTCCCCTTTGTCTAAAACTGTCGCACTTGGCATATTCCTTCTGCCACCCCCCCCC
>JAHWFP010163992.1:27941-40879 GCA_023313725.1 Lithobius niger
TTTACCGGAAAGCTTATTCATATTTCTTTTCTGTTTTCACTTCGGTTTAATTCAGCCTTACTTTAAACATTAAACACGTTCGTTTTTGTTTTTTTGTGCATTTAGCTTGGTCTTCTGTACCTTTAATTCTTGTTGAATAGAGTATGTGAAGTATGTGAAAAGAGTATGTGAAGTAATCCTTACGAGGATTTGATTTCACGCACAGCTTTAAAACAAAATATAAGTAACGTAGAGGCACTTCTGGCTGTGACCAATCTTTCCCTAATTTCAGTCGGCTTCGTCAAAGGTCGAGAACACAGATGGCAAATGGCAAATCCAATTTTCTTCGTGAAACCAGAGAACACAAGGAAGGGAAGAAGCCAGAAAGAATTCCTGAAATTATGTCGTTATGGCGCAAGGAAAAGAAAAAGCAGGAAACGTAATAATAAAATCCGAGTCCTTGTTTACCGTCTCCATTTTCATACGTACAGTTTTCATTTGTGGTACGAGGCAACTGGAGCTTTAACAGATTACCTTCAATAGAATATTTAATCACTGACAAAGCAAGGCTTGATCCATACGACAGATAACAGCAATGTACCTTCCAACGCATAAATGTACAACCACATGGAAGTTAGCCTTTGTACATCCTTTCCTTTGACTGATAACCCATCGAAACCGGTAACGTTGCAAAATTCTTTACTCGTTTACAGATAAGGGCATTCACGTACTCGACTGCAGTAAAACCCTCTTTCTTCGACAATTGTTGCAGCAACAGGAGAAAGGCCGACAGCATTAGCCTAAATTATTATGCATTACTTTGGCTAATCCTGGGTATCGTATTATTAAATCCACCCAAAACCAAAACTGGTATAAGAGAAGCCGCCAAGTTTTCCAAAAAGGATCGGCCTTTGAAAGTAGCGATATCATTCAACCAGGGAAAGGCCGCCAAGGTTAATCTTATTAGCCAACTTAATCGCACCGAATAATAGTTCGAAAGTTAAATGAAAACTAGAACATTGCTACTAGCGGTAGCAATCTTCAAGTTTTCATTTAACGTCCAAAGTATTATTCGGTGCGATTAACTTGGCTAATAGGATTAACCTTGGCGGCCTTTCCCTGGTGGAATGACATCACTACCTTCAAAGGCCGACCTTTTTTGGAAACTTGCCAGCTTCTCTTATACCAGTTTTGGGTGGATATAAAAACTTTCATTGGACTGTGAATGTACAAAAGGTCGTACGGTCTTATCGTCGCCTCTACCTTATTTTCTGGGGGAATTTTATGTTTATCCTGGGTATCGTATTATTAAATAAATCCTAATCCAGCTTACAGTGCATAGGTAGCGTTCAACCTCTGTTTTCTTTTTAAAGGCGTTTCGTGTCAGTTTCTCAATGTAAACATTTTGAATTCTGTTGTCAAACTGCAGCTTACGGTATTACCCCGTTTTGCCAATTTCACACTTAACACTGCAACTGTGACGACATTCGCAGCAAATGGATAGCTGGTCTTTTAATGTCACAGTTCCGAGTTGGGAATTGAACCACCCAGATTTGGAAAAATTAATCTATGTCTCTTCCTGTCTGACATTGACGTAATCTTGAGAAGTCAAAAGCAAAGAGATATTCCGGAATTTAAAAAAAAATCCCAGTCCATCGGTAAATCTTAGAGTCGTTTAATAAAAATCAGAATTTCAAGTTTCAATTTCGAACCCAATTACAGGCAGTAAAACGGAATCAGATTGGTCAAGTTACTTCTGAGAACATACAAATGAACTTAAGCTAACCCATCCCCTTTAATAACTAAGAAACAAGATCCTGCAATGGGGATTGGAAATTGAGGCCTAACCCAAAGTTATGTGTGCAGAAGGGGACGTTTTTTTAAAGTGCCACGCATATATAAATCAAGTACAGAATTCAATGTTATGTCCCCTTGTCCTAAAGTTAAAGCCCTTCGACTCAACTGCACTTTGTTGACTCTATTCGGGTAGCCTACGACCTGGAATGTAATTTCTGAGAATCAAAAGGTTTTCAACAATTTGAAAATATTTATAACTTTTCAACTTTATCTTTTTTTTCCTGCTATTAACCCTTTGAGCGCTACGTACGCATGCAGAGATATCTCAGTTACTGTATTCGATTTCACATTATCTTGGTTTAAAGTCCAAACCCGTACAAGTCGGCTGCACTTTGTACGCTATGCTGGGATACCCAGGCAGTCCTCACCAAGATTCTCTTATACTATGTGTTAAGGCTTGGCAATAGAAATTCAACGTGTCGTCCACTTAGCCTCTGCTTCTGCTTTCAGTCGCGCTGCAAGCACGCCACAAACAGCATTGGTCTAGCATGCGGACTGAATTGTGAAAGGTACTCGTGACACGTGATACGCGGGTTAAAACACTGCATTGACACTAAATTATTAAAGTTTAACAACAATGGCTGCAGGCTACGTAACTCTTCGTCCACTCGACTTAAAAACAAAATCGATGTCAACTGATTAATAAAGGTGCTCAGTTCTGCTCGGTAAACCAAGCATTTTTTGAGCGCTCGGCTCGGGATCTGCTCAGCAGGAAAAAATATGCTCGGTACAACTCAACCCTTCCGAATGTCAATCCAGTAGCAGTCGCTACTTGGCCAGTAGACCTTACAAAGCACTCGCCATTTCACAATTTTTATTCGCCACGTACCAAATACGTCTTGTATGATGAAAGGTTTCTCTAATTTATGCATTAACAAAATTGTGCGATTTTCTTAAAACTCCAGTATTAATCCAGAAAATCCAGTAATATAGCCCTTATCAATCTGAGCATAATGCCGCAAACCGTTCGTCTCTAACTTATTCGGTTCCGGAGGTACCCTTTTTTTAGTGGTATGCTCTGTAGCTAGTCGCCGATTTGGCCAGTAAGGCTAAATTCCAAGTCGCCAACTGTTGATTTCCACTCGCCAAATGGCGAGTGGCGACCGACATTGGGAAGGGTTGCTACAACTCATTAAAAATGTATTAAACGATCGTTTGATGTAGCAATAAGTCGTCCGAAGACTTCAAGGATAGTCACCGTTACCATAAAATAATGTTCGTTTACAGCTGCAACACCGAGAAATCTAACAACGAGAAGATTCAATACCACGTTTTTGTGGGTCTTGCTAACACTAATCAATGCTATTAAGTGGGAGTTTTGAGCGTGGCTCGCGTAAGCTTTTTGACAGGTTTGGACGACGTGGCTCACATGCTACATGAAAGCGAGCGTTAAGCCTCTTTACATATAAAGAAGCTGTGTCCTCACAAAGCTACCGTTTTCCATTTGGACTAAACTGTTTCCTTAGGGTATAGGTGCTCATGGTGAAAGTGTTATAGTTCTGGGCCTTATTAAACAACTGCATGCTTTACCGACTAGCTATTTATTTTTATTTACCACCTGATTTGGTCGATTCTGGCCAATTCCTACGCTCCTCAGGTATCTTTACACCTGTATTTACCAATACTATTCAGCAGTATTGGTTTGTAGGCTTTTCTATGACGATGACCTATAGATGACCATATGAGGCGAGATATTGTGACCCCCAATAAAAGTGAACGAATATGTATTATGTGGTATCAGTCGCTGTCTCTTCTAAGTCTTACGCTGTTAACATTTCACCTTCTACAAATTTTAACCATTTCTTATTTCCAAATTTCAATTAACTGCAATGTTGAAGCAGAGGCAAGGGAGCCTAATGGTTAACATGACCATGATTTTTGGGAAGAAAAGGGCTCTGTGATGACTCATGCTCATGTCGATTGTGGCATGTTAAGGATCCTAGGCATTTCCAATTGGCACACCTAGCAAAATTGTCCATCTCTCCTTCTGGCACCAGGGAGCGCAGCAAATCTACAGCAACCAACAGCAATGTTGAAGCATAACATCGCAAGTGAACCAATCACATCTGCCCGAGAAAGAGGACACAATCAATCCTAAAAGGTTTCTCGCCGATTCTCAACCCCCGGCAACTTTTTTTTTTATGTTCGTTGGGTCAAGGGTGTCCAGTTGGCTTAGAGGCTATGACTCTGACCACTCGGCTGCTGTAGCTGACTTTGTTTGATGTCACCGGGTACATCTCGCAAATATTGGCTAGTCAGACATATCTTATAGCCCTAGAATTAGCACGCAATCCGTCCCTATACCTTTTAAGCCGAATCACCGGAGCCGATATTATTTAAAATCCCAGTGATTAACGAGATTCGAACAAACGTCCAGTTGGTTTGGAGGTCATGACTCTGCTCCACGTTTGTCGCTGTTCACTTTGTTCGGCCTTGCTCCTTACAAACCTTGCGTTGTGCAAGGATCTGGACCCTGGAATTGTTCTGAAATTCCATACAAAGCAAGAGGACTATATATTTTTAAATGTCAACCACATACGAAATAATAATGAAATCAACTACGTTTTTCCCCTATTTTTCAAGTGATATATAGCTTTAGGTCCTGTTCATTGTTTAGGGTCGATTCTCCGCTCGTGGGTTTTATTTTCAAGCTAGCTTACTGACCTGTTTCGTCTTGTACCCATCGTTCGGCATTTCCCCGAAAGTCTCCTGTTTTCGTTTCCCCGATTTGCGTTAATTATAAGACCAGCCAGAAAACCAGGTCAATTTTGGTCGGATTGTCTGTCACAATCTTTTCCTCTAATTGCCCAGACCAGCTGACAAAACGACGAGCTCTCGAAACTCCAACAAATGCAGCCCTACAACACCAAATCCCGTCTCCCCGTTTACCTCTTACATTCGTGATGTGACTATGGAATTAGTTTTAATTCCACCGTGAAATTGTTTGCACACCTTTCTCAGTGCTAGCACAATGTGATCCAATTTCAGCTAATGACACCCATTACCTCATCCTCAATTCCGAGCACTTTTTCCTACTGTGCCCCAACTTCTTACAATAGTAACATGGGAAAAAGAGTGGTAACTCAAGAAGAGCAAGTTCTGTAGGAGATGAGGTCTGCTTTCGGAGATACTCAGTCGTGTTGAGAAGATAATTATTCCGAGCACAGATTTAGTTTCCCGAACGTGAGTCGTAAAGGCGCAGGAAAAGCTTTTACTTCCTTTTACAGGTCATTAAGTCCATTCGGAATCCGATGGTCACTTGCAGTTAAATCTTAAATAAAACAGCAATTGGAAGGAAGATGACAAAAGTTTTATTTTTCCCCCGGATCGACAAGACGATTAAGTCATTGTGAGTTCAGAAGCTATACTGTGTTAACCTGAACTTGGAGAGAAAACGCGTTTAAGTTTAAATTTGCATACTATAAAGGTAACTGTGTATTGTGGGAGGATAAACCGTTACGTAAGAGGCAAAGAATGACAAAGTTGGAACCGTTCTTCAGGTAGAATTGTATATATTTTTAAAAACTGACAAGCAGTAATCCATAAAAACCGACGAGCAGTAATCCACAACAACTGTCTCATTAAGATTATTGTGTATATGTGTTTCAAGTTCATCAGTGTATATCACATTTGTCTTGAATAATGAAACCAGCTTTACCTGGCTTAAAAAACGTAGCTACTGTTTTTTCTCTTTACACAGATTATGTAGATTGGGATGAGTTGTGGTTTGTGGCTCTTGTTAGGGGGTAAACCAATAGTGTATTTACAGCCTACTCGATGGCGCCATCGTCATTTTTGTATGTAAAGTAACGGAGTATACAAATGACGTCACGGAATTTTTCCGTTTTTTGGCTCCATTCCTCGTCATTTTTTCACAAACTTTGCAACCTCCACCAAAATATACAAACGTCGAACCTCTTCCCATTCCCAATGGTCATAAGTCTCAACCCCCCCCTCCACCACTTCCCCTTCATTACCGATGAAGAGGGTAACAATATGGGAAAATTCGGCGATTTTTTTCGTGAAATTCATGAAATTGGTCCAAATTGATCCTAATTTCGGATTACTTTTTTTGCTCTTTATAATAATAAACTTTATTGTAGCACGTGAAAGTACACGTGAACAACGAAATCCTTGAAAATAAATATTGATTGTGCCACAAAGGGCGGGGTTTAGGCGCTGGGCCCATTCTTGCACCTAACCCGAAACATACATTTACTATATCAACAAAATAGCAAAAACTAGAAGTAAACAAGAAAATGGGGCAGTGGGGGTCAGGGGGGGAGGGAACAGGGGAAAAAAGAAAGAGAAGGAAAGGAAAAGAGTGGGAAAGGGATGGTGACTAAGTTATGAGTTAAACAAGTGACTGTCGTTATCCCGTCATTTTGATAATTATTCCATATATATATATATACATAGTATATAGTATGGAGTATAGTATAGTGTAGTATGACTTCCAACATTTATTGAGTCCGCCCTCTCTCTTTCGCCGACACTGTTACTCCCTGAATACAACCTTCTTGGGCGATGTCGTATTGTGTACGGTTCCAAGGCTACCTGGATGTAAAGGCTTAACGTTAGAAATTCGACGCGTCGTCCAGTTAGCCACCGATTCTGCCACCAGTCGCGCTACTTACACCCCAAAAATGAACTGTGGACTGAACTGTGAAAGGTACGTGTGACACGCTATAGGCGGATTTTAAACTTAAAATACTGCATTGACACCAAATAATTAAAATTTAACAACAATGGCTTCATGCTACGTACCTCTTGTTTAACTCGACGACAAAACAAAGCCTCCGGAGGTTCATGAATTCCAAGCAGAAGAGCAACCAAGGTACGTGTGTATTGTACTGTATGATACGCTACGGCGTTTTCAATTCTCTTTAAAAATGTGTTAAACGATCCTTTGACGTAGCAGTAAATCGTCCGAAGACTTCAAGTATAGACTACCATTATCGTAAAATAATGTTCGTTTAGCGCTGCAACACTGGTTAATCTAATAATGAGAAGATATCACGTTTTTGTGCATCCCGCTAACACTAATCAATGCTACGATTGGGGTTCTTCGTTCTTCTTAGTTCAGCGCAACGCTTGGACGACGCGTCTAGCATGCTACGTGAAGCCGAGTGTCAAGTCTCTTAAATATAGGTAGTTTTGACTGTTCCACAGTGCGTTAAGCAACATGGAGGGCTCAAAATGGCTCCCATAAAGCTGGTAGCGCTCTCCAGACGTCATCTGCGGACAAAAACTATAGCCCCTAACGTGGCCATACAGAAACAAACTCACCCCAGTCCAATTTCTACACCCATGCCAGTTTCGTAATGTCGTATTGCTTGAATGATCCCAGTAGCTTTAAAATCAAACAGAACTATTGACGACGACTTTTTACAAATTAGTGGCGTTAGGTTAGGTTTCTTAAAGTAACCTTTCTATAGAGCAGTGACACGACATAGTATTATTGTATATAACTCTATGCTGGAGCCTTAATGGGTTAGCTGCAAAGGGCACTGCAGAGAGAAACAGAAGGGCGTCATACTGAAGCCGATGCTGTGAAAAGTGATTTCTTAGACCTAAAACGCGCGATGTTTGTTGTTGGAGAAAACAACGTTATTTTAAGCCTAAGAAATCCGCTCTTCCGTTGTTTTTCCCTCCATTTTTATGTAGTGCACCTTGTAGTTATGCCCTCCAAAACCAATACTGGTGCCAATATGGCGGCAAATGTCACTGCTCTATTCACCTAGATGCCCAAGTTAGGAATGCGATCAGTCCTTTGTCTATTAGCGATTTATTTAATGTGTTTCATAATAATTTCTTCTCAATTTATTTGTGTGTGTATATGTATAGACTCAACATCCTTAGAAGAACTACAGGAGCGCCAAGTAGTGTTACTTTTTTTCTTCATGGCCTCCAAACCCCAAAATTTCTGAATACGGAATCCTTTCTTATCAACGTCTTTTGCCAACGCTTTACTTTCCTTCTCTTTCCTGGATTCCTTACAAGTCTTTTCGATTCACTACGATCGATTTGCGAAGAAAGCTAGTCGATATTCTTGTGGCAGAGAAAAAAAATCTGTAAACATTGACTTGCAAATTTACTCGATTAAGGGAAGATCACCGTAGGAGGAAGCTGGTGGAACGGGGTACGGGCTTGGAAGTTTCAATGGACACACGGATTTGTAAAGGTTTAAAACGGAAACCGCAGCTCTGTAATGTGCCCTCCCCTCGCCCAAAATGCAGCAGTCGTCGTGATAACAACACAATGCTTACGCAAACGTGGCTCTAATCATGTGGTCAGTAATAGTTTGGTTTGCTCTTGGCAAACAGCCCACGGCAATCGACTTTCTAACGGGCATTGATTTCTATTCACCACCGTGATTACGATTTCCATTAAACCCTTCATTACAACATTGAACTCAGTTCGCAATTTGCACGCCTGAATTGTTAGCCAACAGCTATTATGTTCGCTGTACTGTAAATTAGACCGCGGGTCACACAGGGTCATGCTGCATGAACTAATGTTCCATAAACCTTATACCAACTAGGCCTACGTCTCTAGTTTATCTGCGCGATCTATTAAAGACTAACTACCATGATTGCAATACATATTCTAAAATTTCAGTACAGCTAAAGCACATCTCCGTAATGTTTAATCCCTAATTTAATGTGTGTTCCATTCGCGCGCTAACAAGCGTCCCTCCAGTGCAGATCGGAAAGTGTATGTTTATATGTATATGTGCGGGTGTTAAATGCTGCCTATGTCCGTTTCCTTTCGGATGTGTCAGTATAGCTGAGTGGTAGGACTTCGGCCTTAGGTCTAAAAGGTCGTGGGTTCAATTCCCGATTAGGGTGTCTGACATTTAACTCCAAAAGGCAACGTAAATAGGTTTGCATCTGTATTTATGAATCACTTTTAGATCCCATTTGGCTTTCCGTCTTGTTTAAAGGACATCTCCGTGGTTGATCAGACGATCAGAAAATCAGACGTAACGTTCGTCTGAGCCTTTCTCCTGGGTTTTTCCACTTAGTTTCCTGTGCTCATACGATGGCTTCATATTTTAGTTTACATTTTTGCGTTTTTTTCTCAATTGCTTTCACTTAGTTTGGGATTTTCGCTTTTATTATACTTTTACGTGTTTTGACGATGTTTTACCGATTTCACGTTTGCTTGATAACGACGCCTTTCTGGGCATCGACAAGTCGCATTTTATTTCTATTATCTTATTGGCTTTTTAGTATTATTTCTTGAATAGTAGATATTCCAATAGTCAAACAGCCACACTTGAGGCTTCTGTAGAGGGTCAGTTCACCAACGCGTTTACCGTACTGAATTTCCGGTTTTGAAATTGAAATTGAATTTGAAATATAAAATGAAAAATAGTTTTTTTGCCAAATCCAGTCACAGACTAAAGGCTGCCGTTTGACTGCAGTTTTGGCTGTAAAACTAAAGAGCTACATTTTCGTTTGGCGTAATTAAATTATTAGCAAAAACCTGCTGAATAATAAAATCCAGGCACAATTTTAGTTTGCTAAACTGGGATAACAACACAGTTTAGTCGACAGTATTTTCACCCAAACACTGGAAATCTTTTCAAAGATGAACTATAACAAAATATTTAAAACGTGAAGAGTCATCCTTGACGTATTTTGTTTATTTTGTATTTTGTATTTTGTTTTGCCTTGCTAGTTGTTTTATAGGCGTTGCGGTTTACAACACGTACAAATGTTGTGGCTTACATTATTGTAGGACGGTGCAACTCAGCCCCTACTCCGCCTCCACATTTAAGCTGCTTCTCCACAAATAATACTCACTTGTGTTAACTATTTAAATTTTTACAACTTATTATATTCAGTAAAGGTATACCATCCTCACTCTCTTGTCGCTGATTGTGGGATGGTACAACTCAGCCCCTGCACCGCCTCCAGCATTCTCCATACTCCACAATGTTCTAATAACATTTTGAAGTCATTTGGGGGTTTTGCCCAGGCTATGATTTAAGTTGCACTTAGCCGATGCACACTAGTGCAATATGGATAAACTTTTTGTGTATCAATGGGACTTATAACACTGTGTGACAAGTTAGTTAGCTGTAATCAAGGTCGAGTAGAACAGTACATAGGCTGTAATGTCTGGTATTCAGATGTGTGGAAGTTCAGGCAATGTATTTTCTCGCTTGTAAACAAGACAAGCCAACGTGGTGCATACATTAAAACAGTGAAAAGAATGCATTTTTTCATTGTTTTTGTATGTGCACCCGACAGGCTGGTCCTGTTTACATCAATTTGCATCTTTTTCCAGTTTCTTAACTTTGCTTATAAAGCGTGCGCACTTTGTGTTCAAAATTAATTACTAGGTTGTTATGAAAATTCCCTAAGTGCTCTGTATGTATCTAGTGTAACTCGTTGGACAAGGGCAAATAGAAATACGATGCGAAGCTTAATGGTTATGAAACTTTGCCTGGAGCGTGTTTCCCTCTCAAATTTTGTTCGTTTCGAACTCTCGCTCTCGCACGATCCGAGGAAAAAGCAAGCACTAATATGAGGCTAATATTTTCCGAATTCTTCAAACTAGAAATGTTGGTTCACTTGGTGCTCCTAAAAACAACTTTGAATTTGACAAATTACGAAAGACGGAAAACATATTTTTTCTGTCGTGACTGTCAAGCGACGAAGACAAGTACACAAAGCAGGAAAAGGAGAATTAATTACGGTCGGCCGGATTCGACTGGAAGAAACGACCGATTTATGCAATGCATGACATTTATAACGAAGTTGCGTGGAAACATCAGAAACAGTTTAGCAAACGAATTTACGCTACGTATTTGTCAACCTTGCTTAAAAATGGCGACGAGGATTTAAAAAGGATATTTAATGACGGTGCTGGTACCGGAAAATTATTCTGCGCAATGGCTTCCAATTCGGAAAGCGACATTTGATGGTGGTCTGACGTTCTGAAGATTGCAACACACAATGAGGCTACAGAAATGTTTACTCATAAATGTTTACTGTAACGTGCAGTCGTTGGATCGGGTTAGGGGATTATAAATAAATAGCCAACGCAAAGGAACAAGCACGACACTGGTCAGAAAGAGAGAAGGCATCAATGGCTAAACATGTAAAAACACAACTATGTCTCCCGTCATCAGGTTTAAATTGCAAATAAAACGACATACCAAAGTCTCGGCAAGTATCTCTCTAACCCATGCGCAATGGCTGTTTGCTGTGACGTCACCATGAGTTAGCCAATGACGAACGAGAACAACGGCTGTTTGGCCGTCTGATTGGATAGCCCAGTCACGTGATATGCACGTCACTGCAAACAGCCATGGCGTGTTGTATAGTCACACCGTTTTTTAAAAAGCATAATGCGTACGAAATTAAAAAGAGAGTGAGTAAAAACCCCTGAAATTTTCTCTCAAAAAAATCGGCCAAAAATCGGAGGTGAAGCAGCATACATCTTTTCCCTTGCCAACAGTGTTGCCAGATGGGAGAAAAAAATGTCTGTAGAATTTTGGCCAGTATGTCTGCAAATTGCAAAAAAGAAATTTGCAGATATGTAATAATGAGAATTTACCCTTCCTCGTATGATTTAACTTCTTTTGCGATGCATAGTTATTATTAAAATAAAAAAAATAACCTTTTTTTACCACTGATCTTTATACACATAACACTGCGTTAACTCAGTCGAAAATTAAGTTGTGGGGAGACCCTTCCTTCCATTTCCAACGACTAGTGCGGCATAATTTTAATCTTCGTCATAACTACCTTCATCACTGTTGTACAGGTATTGGACCACATGTAAGATAAAATGGATGTCCAGACCGACAAATAAAAAAAAAATTCTGTAGATTTTAATGAATTTGAGTAAAAAATATTTTTGTTTGGAAAATTCTTGAAAATCCGTAGATATACAGATTTATATGCGGATTTGACAACACTGATTGCCAAAGCCTAGGAGGAAATCATGCAAATGCAGTCAGGCGGTTCCATGGATCAGTTCATTATGTAGAAGGCCTGGGGGGGGGGGTCGCTCGATTAATTAGCTTGGTCAATTCCCGAACAGACCTCGAAGAAATGGGCCAGTCGTGGTGGCCATTTTGACTACCCCCCTTAATATTGTTCTAGGTCGGGCCAAATAGTTTAGTGGTCATGACTCACCACTGTCAATTTGGAATCCTGAATAGTACGGAATTCCGACGAAGTATACACCGTGCTGCTGGTAAATAAATGAACTTTTTAAAACACGGAAAAATAAAACGTGATTGCTTCCTTATAGCTAACAATCTTTTTCAACGTAATTCAATGAAATAATAACATTGAATTATTGCACTTTAACCACAACAGAAAGATTGGCAATCATGAAAAAACAAAATGATTCCGCTAATGACACACATTCGCTTCATTTGAAAAAAAATGCTAGGAGAGTTCCCGTCTACATGGCGACCAACATGGAGTTAATACTGGCTAAAGGAATCTCACATTTACACCTTAAAGCCTCGCAGCGTGGCGAAGCTGTTTCCCGAAACGAAACTACACATCAGACAAAACGTTTATATCACAATACAAATTATGAAAACTCATTGGGCGTTCTCTTGTGTCGAAAAAGAGAGCAACCTAAAATGTTGGCTTTCTAGGTTTTCGTCCGACATATACTGGAGTACGCCAGCCAAGTCTGGTCCCCGTATCTTATCAAGGATATTAAACTCGTCGAATCGTTTCGGAAAGTGTTCACGAAATATGTTCCGAGATTGTATCATGTGCCATACATGGAACGACAACGAATCTCAGATTGGAGTCATTGGAGATGAGGCGTCTGAAAGCTGATCTTTATCTCACATATTCTATCCTGCATAATCTCTTTACTGTGGAGCCACAATATCTTGACTAGGGGCAATCCATTTAAATTCACGTATGGCTCCTTATATACAAATTTATTATAAGTACTTATTTTTTTTGCAAATCGCGTTGTCTCAGTGTGAAAATCTCTCTTAAGGAAAATTGGAAATAAGCCAACAGCGAAAATCATACACAAGAAATAACGTAGTTCAGTAAGCCGCCTTTATGCACTTACGTTTCGTCGGAGTGGCATGACCCGGATTCGAA